>JAPYYT010000047.1:0-110111 GCA_030522565.1 Ceratosolen corneri | reverse complement strand
AGTGCACCAATTGTTCGCTAGGAATTCGTGGTTATGTTCGAACTTGATGTGAAAATCTTTCAACAATGATCGCACATGGGTGTACTCCTCTCTTGAGAGCGTAGATCTGGGAACGGTACAATCTTCTTTTAATTTCGTAAGAGTTGAGATGATTGAATCTTGCAGTCTCAGTTTGGATTGGAGAAGTGTTACGGGGGTCTCAGAGGGATTTGAATTTGACCTTGTTGACATTTTATGTCTCTTTGGACTTCGTTGCATGGCGTTGACACTTTTTCAGTCTTTAGTCGGTAAGAGTCCGACAAGTGACGTGGTTATGTGACGCTACGCGGGTCGGTCCCAGTTCGTTGGCTAAATTGACACTGGAGGCGCCATGCGAGCCGATACAAACTTGTCAGTTGGATCAGCGCTGGAGTCGCGACGCGGGCCGTTCCGAGTGGAACACCGGATCGACGCTGGAGGTGCCACGCGGGCCGTTCCAAGCTCGTCAACCGGATCGGCACTGGAGGCGCCACGCGGGCCATTTCAAGTGGAGCACCGGATCGGCGCTGGAGGCGCCATGCTGGCCGTTCCAAGTGGAACGCCGTATCGGGGCTGGAGGCGTCACGCGGACCGGTCCCAGCTCGTCAGTCGGATCGGCGCTGGAGGCGCCACGCGGGCCGTTTCCAAAATGGTGGACCGGACCGAACTGAGACTCGATGGTGCCGCGTCAATTCATTTTGTGTCGTGCTGTTCAACTAACAGTTTTCACAGAAGCAAGCTGGCGCGTTTTTCTATCACAGCTCGCGGTGATTTGCTATCTTTATCTGTCCGCTATCCGGCTCGAAGGACCAAACGTTCGGACGTGAACCCGAGTGTGAATTCTCCCAGTGATGGTGTGAGGGAGAAGCAGATAGTGGAAGGATTGAGATAGCAGGGTTAAAAAATAGAAAGCGAAATAGGCATGGTAATGCCAATCCAATCGTCTTTATTGAAATAATAATAATTAGGGCAATTTAAAGTATCAAGAAAGTTAGAATTTAGTTCAAATTAAGATTCAAGAGTTTTACGTACACATCAACTTTCATAGCTTACATAACCTAAATAACATTATTAAAAAAAATAAATGTATATCATTACAGAATCAATAAAATAACATTCAATTATAATTGAAGTATCTACTAAGTTCAAAATTAGATCCTTCTTAGTGAATCGAAGAAATTGTTAGTTCAGTAATTATGTTTTTCTCTAATTTATTATAATGCTGTATTTTTTTAACTTACTATCCAAATTACCTTATTCCAGTGAATAATATTCTATTACAGTATAATATATTTAAGATCATACGCATTTCAATACATACTAGAGATAGTGATAATTTTTATTCAATATTTATTTTCAATATTGAATTTAGTTAAATAAATTAGAAGTTAAATTCTAAAAAATTCTATTAGATTAACATATTTGCAATATGCATTATTTTATAATGTCTATTTGTTATAAGTTGCATTCTTTTAAAATTTTATATTAAGTTTAAAAAAATATATTAAATTAACAATTTTATAATTCATAAAGATTTTAAAAAATAATCAATTGAATAACATATTTTTTTATATTTTATATTTTTTAAATTTTATATTTACACGATTATAAATATATTACATATACAGACAAACTAAATAAAATTTTTATTTGAAAAATGTTTATTCAAAAGATTTAAAACTGTTATTTTATATTTTGTATTATTATTGCTGTGTAGTAAATGAATTGTCATTAATATCGTACATATGTAAAATAAATTCAAATGATTAACATTTGATCTTAACATACTTTAAATTCATTATAGAATATTTAATTGTTTTTTCATATAATTACAATATTTTTTTAACAATTGGATCAAAAGATTATTCTACATAAAAATATAAATACAAAAACTGATCAAAAATTTGTTATGAAAAATTTGTAAATGTACAAGTAATCAAAATAACTTTTCTCAATTCAAATGTGTATTACATTTTTAATATTAATTTTGAAATTAAAATGAAGTGAATCTGATCAAATATTTGTAAATATACAAGTAATCAAAATAACTTTTCTCATTTCAAATGTATATTACATTTTTAATATTAATTTTGAAATTAAAATGAAGTGTTACAATACTTTCAAAAATTTTAAGACATTAAATTTTAGATTTTTTAAAGTGAAAAGGTCATAATATTTAAAAGTTAATGTTTACTGATTTATTAAAAACAAAAATTATTTTATTGTTTTACCAATTAATAAAAATGAACTATTATAAACTTTTGTTATGAGCAACAGAAATGAAAGAAAATTTATTAAAATAAATTCAAATACTGAAATTTTACTTTCAAATTCATTGTGAAATATTTAATGAAAAAAAATATTCATGAATATAAATATCAGTCAAGTAAGGAAGATGATTAATTCATTAATACAATGTATATATTTAAATATCGATCTTAGGGATAATAATAATATATAATTAAGTTGCATAATCCCAAAATATAAATTATAAATGAAACAAACATCCGTTTACATTTTATTCATTGTACAAAAATTATACATATTTTTAACAATAGAAATTATTCAAAATTTAATTAATATTATTTTCATTTTAATATTTCAATCAAAATTTTTTGATACTTTATTTAAATTCATATTTATTTTATTTAATTTCAAGGTTTCTAAAAACTCAATTGGCTTTAAAAAAAAAACGTGTGACAATCCCATCCTAGCGAATAACCTATGAATATAGTTCAGTACGATATATGATGGACATCATATTTTGTTAATATATAAAAAAGACAAAAATTTATAAATAAATCTAGTAAATTGATCTGGAGTTAAATATATTCATATAAAAATATTAAAATTTTTTGTTTTGATGAACATACTAAAGAAACGCAACTTTATGTCATGAAAAACCTTTTCTGTAAATATTTATATTGATTTCAAGATTCTTGTTCATATAAGAGGTCACAAATATATCTTAATCAATTTTATTCTATAACATGCTGTAATAATATAATGGACTCGATCGTCGATACTAGTACATATACAATAACGTTACATTAATTAAAAATAACTTGACATAAACAAAAGTTGTGTTAAACATAAATAAATAATATAACCTTTTTGCATGGAAATATTTTCTGAAATTTCAATATTTTTTTATAAATTAGTAAAGACCAACTGCTATCAAGTTTAGTTCCTACTTCATGTATTTTCTAAGTGCACTTATATAAGAAGATGGGGTTTCACATTTTTTCTAGGCATTCAAGATAAAAATGATAATACAGCATTACTAGTAAATCAAGTAAATTGAACTAAGAATGAAATGTATATATTACGAAGAACATTTTTTAAATTTGATAATAATAATTTCCCATACTCTTATATATAAAATTATAGTGTTTATTTATATAAATTATTGTCTATTTCTAGTACTGGTAAAACAAATTATTTTTCAATTAGTGATTTTACTTTTATAAATATTCAATTATTTAAAAATTTCAAATGTCATTAGTTAAATATTTATATTCCACATTTAATTCAACTTTTAATAACATTTCTATTTACCTTATCTTCTTTTTTAGATGTAGTAAGATATAATAATAATCTATAATTGATAAAAGTTTAATTAAACAATTTGTATATCATTTAGATAATTATAATATTATCAGCTCTTTAAATATTAGCTATAAATAAGTAAAATAATATTTATATCTAAACTCATTTCTATAAGTCATAATGCATACAATAGAAATATGAATTAGTTTATATTTTTACTTTTTATTTATTTATTCTCAATACATCATTAATAATGAAAATTATGCATTTATTTTTATTTTGAAAATATAATAGAGAATAACTACAAATGCATTTTAATACAAAATCTATTTATAAGCTTATTAAATTTTTACAAAAGATAAAACGTTAATTGAAACTTTTAATTTAAATAATCTTTTATTTTTAGAATACAAATATTATTTTAGATTAGATTCAAATACAATTTATGTAATTAGCAAGAATTTTTATTAAATTGTATTAAAATAAACTTTTCAATAACGTACATAATAATTAATAATTATTTTTTGCATAAATGGACTGTAATGTTCTAATTTTTATTATTGGTAATAAATGTCAGTACAAAGAATTATATTTCAGAATATATTTATTAGGATAGTCAAAAAACAATTTTTAAATCTAATCATTATTGATATAATATTTACAAAAAGATTTTAAGCTTCTTCACTTCTAAATACATCATAATTAGGCGACTTAACCAAATTACAAATTTTCTACAATTTTAAAATTAAAATACTATTATGAGATAAATTAATATCTTTAATAATTCTAAAGAATTATGAATAAGATTAATAATTATTTATTTATATTATTTTTAATGTATATGTTTAATTTAATATTATGTTGATTGTAAAAATCCAAGTCTTTTAAACAAAATTAAACTTGAAGTTCCACTCTTATAATACAACTAAGGATAAAAAAGTTTACAGTTCATGCATTATATCAGAAACTATTATGCATATATTTTACTTGCATCAGTTAAATTAGTTACAATGCTGCAATTAGTAATGTTAGGTTTTCTTCGCTCAAAAAAATAAAATAATGATTCCACTGCTACCCTCTTATTAATTATCAAGTATATTAATAATCTATCTATGTAATCACAGATACTAATAACTATAAGATATAACAAAAGAAAGTAAAAATCAAGTACCTGCATATTTTTTCTTTTTAAAAAGGATTGATTTAGCTTTCTAATTCTAGCTATACCTTTCTTCACACAGAACTTATTTTATAATTATCTTACAAATTTATAAATATAAATTTTTAATTTAAAATTTTAAAATCATCAAACTTAAATGTTATTACAATTTCAATTATTACAAATTCAAAGAAGTCTCTACTAAAATACATAAATGAAATATTTTTATTAGTAAATACTGAATTAATAATTTATAGATTAAATATATGAAAAATATGTAAAAATATTTTGATTTAATAATAATGAACATAGAAATACTTTGTATATAACCATATATGACATAAAATTTTTATTTATTCAAAAAAAAATTTTTTAATCTTCATATATTAACTTGAATTCAAATTAAATAAACAATATAAAAATTAAATTAAATTTCTACACATAGCTTATTTATATATACTTTTATCTCAATTTAGTTTTCATTATCATTTATCAATATAAATATAAAAGCTTAAAGAATTATTAATGATAATTTGAAAATAAGTAAACTATATTTTTATTTTTAATAAAAAAATACTTGTACAAATTTTAAATAAGTATAAATTTATGTTTCGAATAAAAAATAGAAAATAAAAATAAATTTTAATTTAATCAAGAATGTATTCAATTTAAAAATTGTAATATATTATTATATATTAAGAAATTAATACTTGTTCATAAAATGTCTTTTTATAAACAACATTTTTTAATTTCACAATATAATCATAGATCCAATTATTACAAATTTTATACCAACAGAATTATATACTAAATACAAACTTTTACTTTGCATTTTTTATAAAATACTTTTTATTTTAAAAAGTATAATTTATATAATTAATAAATAATTCATAGTATATAAATACTCTTCAATAGAAGAAATAAACTTATTTTAATAAAATCATTGGCTTTAAATAAATTAAAAATACACATTTTCCTCATATTTAATTCTGTTTTATTGTAATCGCTATTAAAAAATAAAGCTAAATTAAAAAAAGTCATTAACGAATAATAAAAATTGTTTTTCGTTAACATTTTTAGACCTTAAAATCAAAGTCTAAATCTGTAAAGGAAAGTAGTCTAAAAGTATTAGTAATAAAATCAAGTATTAAAACTATGAAAAAAGGTATATAAATCTACTCATTCTATAAAATCTATACTTGTACATTAAGTACTATAAGTCCATTGCATAGTGATTTTTTCAAAAAATTATCGTAAACCAACATTAATACAAATAGTAACATTTATATAGCAATAGGATCAACCGCTAGAATACGAATTGGAGGGGACCAGGAATCTAGTTTATTCGAACGCATTTGCAATGTTCATCATAGGCTTCGTCTTATAAGTCTATATCTTAGTCTTGAATTTTGCTCGGCATCTAAAGCTGTTCTCTGATAATTACGAGCGTCAAAATATGTAAATGTATTTGTGAATAACAGAATGTATGAGTAGTTATGTATTAATATATAATATATTTCATATTAATTATTTTTTATAGTATTATCATAAAAATATAAAAGGATAGCGATTACCGTTACTGCAATTACTTCATTCGTATTTTTATGTTATTACATTACTTTGCTGATTTTTAATTATCACTCAAGCTAACTATAAGTTATTTTATTTATACGCTCGTGTATCGACCCTATTATATGTACGAATTGATCTTACAAAGGCGTAGCAGTAAGCATGTCGGATCTTGTCAAGAAGAATGAAATGAACTGTGTCAGCAATGCAAACAAATTATCAAGTTCACTTAGTACACAAATAAAAAACAATAATGTAGATCAAGTAAGATTATTACTACTCTAAAATACATTAATTGACAAATTAATATTATAATGGTATTTTTTCAACAAAGATTATTATGGAGTTTTGTAAAAAATAACATATGTAAGTTAAAATTAATAATTATTTAAAAAATGGTCAAATTACAAAAAAATTGCTTTTCCTATAAATTTTAATATAAACTTAAATCGAGATATATTAATAATAAAAAAATTAAACTTGTAAGATAATACAATCAATTTATATAGTACAATAGAAAGCGTATGAAAAAAAGAAGTAGTTGCTCTTAATTAAAATAACTGCTAATCATATCAAAATTTCTATTTGAAAATGATTTCTAATTTTCATAAAGCAATTGATAAAGTGTGATAAAACGTTATTTCAACCTCGACTTAGTATAATTTTGAAATCCACGTATATACTAAATCTTTTGCATGTTTTATGGTACCTAACATACATATTAAGTAGAACAAAGAGAGAAAACTTAAGAAGCAATTAAATATGAAATTAAGTTTAAGCTGATACAATATATTCAGAATATTTTTTAATACTTATTAATGATTGCTTTTGAAGATAATGAATTTTGTTTATAATTACACCAATATAAAAATAAAAGTTATTAAAAGATGATTTAATTATTTTTGTAATAAATATTTTTTAAAATATTTTAAAATATCTCAGACGTATATGTAGTTCTGTATCATTCTAATATGTATTTAGAAAATTTAGAACTTTTTAAAACAGTAAATGTACATTGGCAAATGTCATACTAACACTAGTTGCATTATTTTTAATTATTTAATTATTTGCATTATGTTTAAAAATTGATATTTAAATAAAATTATCATGATTTATTTATAATTACTAAATAGATTATATTAAAAACAACCTATATTTCAAAAAAAAAAAAATATAATATAGTTTAAATTAAAAATAAAAGGAATTTTATTTAATGGATCAAATATTTTAATTGTAAAAAATTTTGACTTAAATATTTATTATTGTTAATACAGAAAATGTAAATAAATTTAATTCAAACAAAAATTCAAAATTATTTTTTTAATTAAAATTTCAAGATTTTGTATGAGTCAAAGTTCAAGTATAAACTTTTAATTTATTTAAAATTAATCTAAAAATAAAAAATTATAATGAACATGGAGCTTTATTAGGTGGATAAATTGTTTCTATTATGTACTTTATATATATTTATACACTTATAAAACGAATATTTATGTTCATATTTTAAATAATTATAAATTGTTTAGTAAAAATGGTTTATTTGATGTTAATTAATACTAATATATTGATTAACTTTATTAATTAGATACTATGATGATTTGATATTAAATTTATTTTATTTTATTTTATTGATATTAGATTTGAATTATAAACTTTTTGCACAATTTAATGGAAATAGTACATATAATTATTTATTAATATTTATTTATTTTTAATAACAACAAGTATTTTAATACAAAATTAATTAACAATTTGAATAATTATAAATGTATATAGTAATTAATAATAAAACTTAAAATATAAGAAAACAAAATATTTTTTTAAATGTTAATTCAAATATACTTCTATAAAACTGATTAGAGAATTATCTAATATGATTATTTAAAAATCTCTGACTATATTCACTTGAAGATTTGTTTTAATTAATGTATAAATTGAAACAAACGTTTATGAACATTTGTATTTATTCGAGACTTCGTTAGAACACCGATCGTGTCTCAATAATACCCTATTTGTAAATTCTTTAGAAAATCTAATGTTTATGATTGCAGATGTGTCCCAAGAGCCTACGGCTACAATTATACAAAATAAATTCATTGTGTACCCTTTTTCCCTCACTAATGACCCTTTAGCGACCCTGCTTAGTCGAACTGCACCTTGAAAGTTCGGCGATGATCAATATGACCATCACGCGTCTTGCAATGTAACACATAATTAAATCAACGGACAAAACCTTCCAGAAATTCTAGCGCAGTTGCCAGACCTTCTATTTTCATAACGTACCGATTCAAAATCAAAATAGTAAGTAACAGTTGAAAGCATAGCGACCATTACTTTGCCACAACCCCCTTTCAAGGGCGTTGACACTACTTTCAAGGGTGCTAATAACAGTATAATTATTAGCTGTTATCCAATCACCGAAATTTTCTACTTCCCTGGATATCGAAGATGACCACTCCATCACAAGGAGCAGGGTAAAGTCATTAAATTAGACTACACTCGCGCTGCACCTCAATTTTATCAACAGTCTCCAGACAAAATAATACAAGGCAGTTATCTTAAAGAGCTTCTCAAGAATCAGTAGCGGCTCATTACATAGAAGCTTCAACTTGACATTTATAAAAAAGACTACATTCTTTGCTGGGCATCCCAACAAGTCAAGTCAATGCCAGTTCCCGGTCATCTACTCACGAGTGATAACCGCGCATCTTTGCACAGGATCAGAACTTAACGACAACTATATAAGACTGTAGCCCTGCTAATACGGCGTTCAATTTACGCTTGAATATCGCACTCGCGTGAAAGCACGCCACTCAAGAGAATGACGGCATTGTATTTTCCAATTTATTATCAATAAAAGCATTTTACAGTATAACATACAAATTCAACGATTTTGTTTCTTTCTACTCTGCTATTTCTCTCCGTACACTATCTGTCTATCTTCCTTACCATCTTGGGAAGAGTTTGCACTCGGGTTAATTTCCGAACAGTATTTAATTATACATTCGTTAAAGCAAATTTTTCTCTAAAAGGTAAATATTCATTAGTTGTATGAAATCTACTTTTATATTCTTGCATTAAATTGGTGCGAAACTCGAGAACCATTTTTCAAGCAAAATGAGAAAAAAACTTATTGTATTGCTGTGTATAGTAGTAATAAGGTAATTTTAATATTATCCATAAGTCTATGAGTCTGAAGAACATGCGAGTGCTATATAACAATAAAGCTTTTATACGTAATTGGAATTTAATACTTTGAGATGATAATACAGCATTCTTTTTATATTTGTAATATAAACTGTGATTGATTCATAATCAATAAATTAAAATTAGATACATCTGGAAATTAAAATGTTAACATATCAAGATGATTGAAATAATATTTTAAATCGTTTTTAATCACAATGTTCGTAATTCCCAGTATTTTGAATAGGTGCATAGTATTTACACCTTTAATTTTTATTGAAATCGAATGCATGTGTTTTCTGACATTTAAATTTTGTAAATACACAACGTTCGTCTCCTGTGGTTGAACATAACAACATATGCCTAGTAAAAATAATATAACGATTTTTCTATTACACAGCTTTAACCGCCCAATTTTACTCCCTACTTAGCTTACTTCACTAAGAGACACAAATATGACTACAGAAGCTGTGAAAAGACAGTATTCTCTAGGAAGAAAATAAGTTAATAAATTCGAGTTACGAAGTAAATAACATATTTATTAGGATGGTGGATTGGCTAGGGAAATCATTTTCATATTAAACAGCTTGGGTTTAACAATTAGTGCAAAATATTGAACTAATTATAAATTTTTATTGTGTATGGTAATAATACCATACTATCTTAAATATTTATTGTATAGGGCAATATTGATAATTTAAATATTAATTATTTATTGTATACAGCAATAATATTATACGATCTTAAATATATATAAATATATATAAATATTTTGTATATAGAAATTACTATAATTCCTAGAGTTGTTCAATAGAATTAATATAGACGATAATTAGATAATGAACTCAGATAATTACTAGAAAGACTTAGTAAAGTGAATTAGTAATCAGTCCAGTATCAGCTTTACAGTTACAGCTTTACCTTCGTAGCGATCAACTTACAACTGATCGTCAAAGTCAAGAATATAGCCAAAGCCAAAGTTAAGGTGTATAATAGAATTAATGAATCTGTCAATCGTACCAAAGCAACAATCAATTTAAACAGATCACGGATTTAAGAATTAAGTAACATTAAATAATTGCATCTAAGTAAGATATATTCTTATATTCAATTTCATTTGACAAACCATTATTAATAAAGATAATTTACTATTTCAATTCAAATGTTAAGCTCTGTTTATAATAACCCTGCTATCTTTCCCTTTCCACTATCTGCCCCTCCCTCAAGCCGTCTTATGAAAAGTTCACGTATTGATTTTACCAACAGTAAACAACCACTTTACTCATCATGAAACTTTTAATTATGAAATGATATTTATACTAAAAATTCTGATAAACTGTAATTTTAAATATTCTTTGACGACTAAGAAGACAATCTTTGTTTACAAATATAACAGAGGGCTCTAATAGTCAAATGACGTAGGAGATCAAACAACAAGTATAAGGAGCGCTAAATAATTATTATAATATTATAATTATTGAAAAATAATTATTAAAAAATATTTTAAAAATCTGTGTAATGGCAGTTTTAACAGTTACAAATAAATATTATTATCTATAATAAAGAACTTTAATATTGAAAGTAATTATTATATTGAATTAATGTTGAATATTAAGAATAAACATCAATATAATATAAAAAAATAAATAATACTATTACTAATTTTTGTAAAAATAAAAATGTATACGATTTGTATAAAAATACGTGATATTTCATAAAGAGAAGAAAAGTAATTTCAGCTCAAAAAATCAGATTCCAGGGTTTATGAATACACGTATGCTGCACATTAAAATGGCATTATAAAGATGTTGTTAAAGCATAGACTAATAATTGATATTGTTTAGGATTTCAATTTAAACGTATTTATTATATTAAAAATCATTGATATTTGAGAAATATCATTTATTAAAATAGCTTGATGTATATTATCTTGTTGCTTTTCTTAATTCATATCAGCGGAATAGAGACGACTAGAAATGAAATTTATGATGCCGGTGATGCCGGTTACTTTTTTAAACAGCATTTGTACTTCACTGCTCCTGATTTGTGTATAGAATATTTAATTTATTATTTAATTTATAACACAAACACTTTACTGGGCGTATCCATATGGCTACTTCAAAAGGGGAAAGATAGCATTCTATTCCATAGTACAGAAAGTCCTGTAAAGTAGAATTTTATAATATATACCATTACTCCAAGAAGAATAGATGCCGCATTTTCCAAATGAATCACCAAAAAATCAAATTATCTTTTCATGATAATAAAACATAGTAATTATAATATATGATATAGAAACCAAACGGTATTTGTCGATGTACCTTCCTTTGGTAATTTAAAAAAACGATTAGTCTTTGAGAAAATTAAAGAAGCCACTGAATCTATCTCGAATAGACTTATTAAATAATAAAAAACGGTAAAAAAATTTTTAGCTGGAAAAAAACTGAAATGTCTGATAAAATGCAAAAATTCATAATTTAAATACATTCGTATAATTAGTAGAAAATATTGAATCACAACATAATGATAAATCATTAAATGCATATTGAAATATATTCAAATGGACAAGAGACATATTACAAACAACTATTTCTCAAAATAGATATATTATATGCAATATATGAAGTCGTTTCCATTGGCGACCATATGAAACAAATGAATTGTTTCATTAACGTCGTCATGGTTATCACTTCTTTTTTTCCGTATTATTATATTAAGGCTTAATTATTAGTTTTCTTAATTTTATAAAAATATACATAGATTTGATTAAAAGTATTGGGCTACACCTAATAATCCGAAAATGTTCTTTAAATGTAGAAATCTAAAAAATGCTTTAAACGACGGCAGAAAATAAAAATATCTTTAATTATTTTAAAACAGTTGATTAAATTTCCTAGATTTTACTAATAAACATTAATTTAAGAAACTCCATTTTTATTTTTCATTCCATTTTTTTCGAAAAAATAACTGATAAAAATAGCTTTATCTTAATATCTCTTTTGGAGAGAGGTTTCTGATAAAATATAATAAAATTATTTATTATCTAACTTATTAAATGAATTCTTATTGCTTTTGGAATAATAAATTTGTTGCTTTATAGCAGGAATGTTTCAAGAATAAGAGTAAGAACTTTTATTTATTAAAATAAGTTATACATTTGTTGTTAAAAACATTTGAATGAATATTATGTAATTTATTATATATTTTATAAAATTAATTAAAAATTATTATGTAATAAATATATAATCTATTGCATATTTTATAAAATTAATTTTTTAATTTTTCCTAATACCAAAATTGATTTATTTTATAATTTTATTTGAATAATTATTTAATTTTTAAAAATTAAATTAATTGAATGTTTTATTTAAATAAAAATAGCCCTAGTGTCTAAATAATATAAATCGTTTTTTCTTGAATTAATTTATTGTTCAAATGATTACTTTGATTCACATTCTATATTATTGTTCCAACCTATTATTCTGCTATTTCGATAGGTACATTATCTCTAAGAATAGATGAATTTGTTTTTATTAAATTGCCTTTAATTTATAAAGTAGATT
Organism: Ceratosolen corneri; assembly: GCA_030522565.1. Taxonomy (NCBI): domain Eukaryota; kingdom Metazoa; phylum Arthropoda; class Insecta; order Hymenoptera; family Agaonidae; genus Ceratosolen; species Ceratosolen corneri. Next base: position 97,067 of record JAPYYT010000047.1, on the reverse strand, counting down.
TTAAAAATCTGATTAAAAATATGTTGATAGTTTTTTAATTTTTTTTAGCTAGTTATATATTCTTAATATAAAATAATTTTGTTTAAATATTTGATTAAAATAAAATTATTCAATAATTATTTTTATTTGAGCGTATATTTTACGTGCTTCCTATAATATAAATCAGTCGTATAAAATGCTGATAGACATTCAACTTCAATGCACAAAAGGTAGACAATATTTTAATGGTTTTGTACGAGGTTACTATTATTAGAAACAATTACTTTTAAAATTAAATTAATTTCAAATAGCATAAATGACTGTACTTACTATAAAACTTATATAAATTTTATAGTATAAAATATACTATAAAACCCGTATTTAGAAATTTATCGTTATCAATAATAATAATAAACAATAAAACATATAAAAAATGAATGACTTTAATTTATACTTAAACTATTTCAAATTGATACGAAAATGCAGAATGTATTAAAACATAAAACAATTTTTTATCTAACAATCTTAATGTAGTTCTTTTATTGACCATACATTAAATCAAATATGAAAAGATAATCTATATAACATGACCATACATTAAATCAAATATGAAAAGCCAATTTCTACTTAATAATTTCAGTACACGTTAAGAACATTAAACTCTGTTGAATTTATACTTTCAACCATATATATTCGCATGGAATACATATAAATAGTTTATATTAAGTTAGATAGATAACAAAACTCCTTTAGCATTAATATACAAAATTCAATGAATTTGTATAAAAGCAACCATATAATTTAGATTATACATTAAAACAATTCTATGATAATTTATTATCTTTTTGTAGATAACATAGATGATTACTTATAAGTATTTTTTAAATAGTATACTATATAAATATATATACTATATATAGCTATATTACTTATTTTTTCTTAATAAAATTAAATTAAACGAAATGTTACCATACTGCATAAAACGCTATTAAAACAAATTTTTAAGAAAAGAATTTTCGTTTAAAAAATATAGCAATAAATATGCTCTTGTAAGGAGAAATTTTTGTTATTATTCTGATATCAAAATAATTACCTTAGCTTTATTCATAAAGACAATAACCTCAGTCATATGATGTAAATTTTGGAAAACGTTAAAATGCAATTGAAAATAAAAAATTTTATTTAGTATATATTATATTATTAGAGAAATAAATTATAGCAGAGCTACTGTAATGTTTTTGATATATTTACAAGATAAATTTTCCAATATAATATTGTACTCAAATTATGTCAATTGTAACTTAAATTAACATTGCAAATCTATATATAAATAACTTAAGAAAAATAACTTAAGATGGTAATTATAAATCCCTTATAAAATTGCAAAGAGAACAGTAAGCGAAAGTATTCAGAGTATCAGGATAACTTTGGAGATATCTCTTATTAGAAATAAGTACTAAAAAACAATGATTTGGGATGATCTATGCATCTGAATGTCAGCACAATTGATTTAGAGGAGTTTTTAAGTCATTAAAAACGATTTTATGTATTTATCAAGATATATCCAGGCCAAGATAAATTTTGGCCCCAATATCTTAACTCTCATTGCCTTTAAAGAAATTCTATCGCTAATTTTAATATCTGATTTCAGAGTGATTGGTTGTTCAGTTATTATTTTCTCACATATATTTTTTTGATTTTATTTGTTATAACTTTTTGTTATGATCTTAATACAATGTTAAATTCAATAATTTATCAATTATTTTATAAAATTGATTTTCATTAATAATTAATGGTGTTTTTTTATTTGTATCCTTAGCTGAAAATATGGTATTTTATTTTGATTTATTTATAATTATATGTTTTAACATATTTTTTCTGTGCTATTTTTTTATTTTATTGAAAATTTTGATTTCATTTTAGTAAAGTTGCATATAAACTTAATATGCTTTTATTTATTTTATATTTATACAATAAAAAAGTTAGCTTTGAGTAAGTAACTTGTATATTTATATAAATCCATGATAATTTCCTTATTATGCATGTATTCGAAGTTTTCTTTATTTTTAATTATTTGTTATTTATAATGATTAGATCGCTATATACAATAAAATCAGTATCTCGATTTATAACTATGCTGTTTATATACGACTGTAGTATAGTTTATGTTGTGAAATATTGTCTATACAACATACTTTTTTTTGACAAATACAATTTTACTTTCGAATTTTCTTACTCCTTGACTCATTATATAGCAATCGTTATACAAAATATTCATTATGATCGTAATAAAATTCGGAAAAAACTAACAGTATTTTACTATTAATACAAATACTGCTTTAAAAAAGAGTAATTTTCATAATTATGATAAATTATAACAAATTTTTAAATTGATAGAAATATTTTATAAAAGCAAAAATAGTTTTACTAATGATTTTTTTTTAACTTTTCGACAATTAATAATATTAAATAGAGAAATATACTAATTCCCTTCAGCTATACTAAATATATCAAGTGAAACAAGAAGTAATATCAGTAAAATTCACGTGATTTTTTACAATTTGTCAGATTACGTTAATCATTTATATCATGTTTACAAAAGAAAATGTACTTATAGATAGTCATCACATAGTATTCTTATTATTTATCAAATCCAAAAATATTCTTACAAAGAAAGAAAATAGGTATACCGAGGTAGCAAATAATATTGATGAAATTCATAAATTACTCATTTATTTATTTTATTTATTAAGTTTCTTTAAATCATTTCAATTTTTGACTTAATTACGATATAAATATATAAATATGTTTAACCTTCATATCGATGGACAAAATTTTCAATTCTCATCATGCAAAAAATTCACTTTTAATTTTCTAATGTTATTTCGTAACATTGTCAAAAAAAGTATTACAAAAAGATTAACGATAATGATTTATTTATAATATATGCAATATTTTTTTTTTATTAATATACAAAAGTCTACGATTTAAATCATAAATTTTCTAATTTTTGAAATTATTTTCCAAATATAAATTATAAATTTTTAAATTATATATATAAATTTATAGTGTTTAATGTAAAATTATTTTATATTTGAATGCCCAGGATCGAAGATACAACTTATCGATATTTTATATTTTGAGTTTTGTACTCTATATATTTTTTAAGTTAATGTTTTTAAAAAATCATACGTTTAACGAATTAAGAAAATATATATACTAAATATACAAAATACATAAAAGAAGAAAATATGAACATAAATATACGTTTACGATAAAACAAGTTCAATGTAAATAAAGATAAATTCTTTAAATTAAAAAATTTGCTCTCTAAGAAATTCTTCTTTCATTTGTGATAATTTATTTTTAATACCTATTATTGAATACCGTAATTAACAAATAAATTTTTATATAAAAAATTCTACTTTAATTTACATCTCAATCTTTTCTTAATGGTTTAAAAATAAAATAAGGTAATATTTTTTTTTTTAATATTATTATTTTAATTATATTTGCGATATTTTATTATTATAAGACAACAATTTTATATAATTTTCCAATTGTTTAATTTCTTTTTGTAAAATGAGTTATTATTATTATATAAGAATGTACAAAAAATAAAAACAAGAGTATTTGAATTTATATTTAAATATAATATATCAATTTTTTCTATACAAACTAAAATATATATTTAATTTTACACATATTACATAATAACATATAATGTAAGTGATTTATAGAATCAATAAAATTTATTTGTATCAACAAAGTATAAATTTAAAATATTGTTGAGATTGTTTAATAATCGTATATATTATAAACAATTATAATTTTTATGAATTTTGTGTATTGAATTAAATTTGTATGTATTAATAAATGTTTAATTAAAGTTCCTGGTTGTTAACATCTCAATTATGTATAAAATTGCAATGTACATGAAATTTGACGCATCAAAAAAATATGTAAAATTCAATATTTTAACAGTCATTATTAATAGCATAAAAGTCAGATATATTATATGAAATTTTAAGTAATGAATATCTAATTGGTATTTAATATGATTTCTGAAATTTGTCTGCATTAGTATTCGTTTTTCCGAAGGTATATACACAGAACACGGGAGCGTGCGTGCAAACAGTTACAGTCGCACATACTAAAATAGTACGATATAAATATACAATTTATTAAGCAATTAATTTTTATTCATATTATTATTAGATAAATATAATATAAATATAATATAAATCAATAAAACATAAGAATATTTAGTTACATATGGATACTTTTAAATTATATGGTAGATTATGGTTACCTATACATTATATAATATACTATATATTAATATATATAAGAATAAATTTATATATTTATATAATTTAAATTTAAGAATAAATTTATAATACGTAGATATACTATATTCGAGAAAATACTATATAGACAGAATAAAACATTGTATCAAAAATTAAATTTATTTATTGTATAAACAATTTTTTATAATGAATATGTCCGTACATATACATAGATTGTACTATTATTATTTACAAACAAATATTGAATCTTGACTTTTCAATTCACATATAGAAAAATTAATTCAACAAATAAATAATGTTTATAGACATTCTTAACTATTAGCTTTATTGTTTTAATAATAATCATTATTATATTTAATAAATTAAAATAGAAATAAAAATAAAGTATATTTTCATTTATAAAGTTATTATTTTATATTTGTTTTTTTTGAGTTTTAATTATATTTAATAGAAGAAAAATAAAATTAGGAATATATAAAAATGTATTCTTTCGATATAAGTAGATTTTGAAATAATTTAAGTAATTAATACTTATTCAATCATTATCATTATTACATAGTTTTTTCGTATTATTTATTCTTAATTTGATCACTGTCAATATTTATATTTTGTTTTATGAAAATATGAAAACGATATTGCATTTTCAAATAATAATTTTTGAACATTAATAATAAACTGTTTAAGACTTTTTTATAAATAAAATAATTACAAAAAAATTATCATAAAATAAATATTTATGAAAAGATAAATAACTTTATACATTAAAATTAAATTAATCAGTGATTCTATGTAGCTCTATTGTGAAAGAAAACAATTATGTAATATAATTTCATAATAAATGAAATGATATATAATAATTAAATGTTGATAATATAAAATAATAAATTGTAATTGGATTTTTGGATTCTAATATATAAGTTCATATTAGTATTTAAACTCTAAATATTAAGAAATATAATTAATATTTATTCAAAAGAATGTAGCAGTAATGTGCATTAGGCAACTGTTTTTATCGTCTTGATAATTAGTTAAGGTTATAAAGTGAGAGTTGATTAATCGGTATAATAATTTATTTCAAAGAAATTGTTAACACATTAATAATTAGATTAAAAAATAAAAATTGAGATTTTCCCTGTCTAAAAATTTTTCATATTTATCCAATTCTGGTATATATAACAAAGGCCATGACATTTTTACTACAATAGTCCTCAAAATTTGACTAGAACCATAATACTCCCTAATATCAGTTCCGATTTACCAAAATGAGAAGCGCCACTAGTCAGCCGAAGATGGACTTGTAGTCTCGTACTCAAGTACAGTATAGATTCAGTGTGGTGCCTATCTAACTGACCGATTTACATTTATGCTCACAGGACGTGGAAAGGGGGGACGTAAAAGACATCACCTCGCGCGTAGTGGGGTATCCTTCAGTGGGTGCCTTGGAGTCCACCTCCGTCGTCTCGCTTGGTTGCGAAACGGTAGCACTAGCACCTGGTGGTACAGGTGATTGCGCCAGTTCCTGTGCTTCCATTCGCCGCTGGGCTGTAGTCATCCGTCTGCTACGGTTTCTGCTGTTGGCGATGTTTTTACTGGCCGGCCTTTTGGCTGTACTCACCGCCCTCTGGCTTTACATGGGTTCGCTATTCATCGTTCAACTTTGTTTAGTAGTTATTGTTGCATATTTTGTTGCCGGCGGCAGGCTCAGATGGTTTTATATTGCGATCAGGACGGCACCACGCGATATCAAGTAAGTAATTATACATATTTGCATATCAGTAACCGGACTTGTCTTGTAACACAACTCAGGAAGATTACCTATCGGCGTTCCTTCAGTTAATTCCATTCATTTTTTATTACAAACTACATTACTTTCGCACGATACACTGATGAAGTAAATGATAGAAATTAAAAATAAATATACCAAGCAATTCATTACATTCAGCCTTCAAGCAAAGAATTAACGTATAATAAAAATTCTTGCACAATAGTTAAAGCAAATTGTTTAGTTGAGCGTCATCTTTGCTTCTAATAAAATAGAATATTATTTTTGTTCCATTTGGCCAATATTCGTGCTACATCCTTGCTTCTGTTATAACATACAGAAAGGTGTATATAACCTTAAACCAAAAACTTACTCTTTTCATTTTGCCTTTAAGGTACCTTTATATTTTTCATATATTATCTTAACATCAGTGCCTATTCGTTTCGACGCATTTATTATTTTTTAAACAAAACTTAATTTTTCATCATAACTCGCGTCACAATCGCTATACGCCATATTCTCGCTTTCTCCCAATATACACATCAATTCAGAAAACACTAGAAGCCCCTTTTTTTCTCTTATTCCATGGATTTACTTTCTCTGCATACATGACATTGCGTTAACAACCAAACTACATAAACTTGAATTTCACGATGAACAGTCAAATGGATCGTTCGATTTCTCTAATTTCTAAATTAAAGAATGCACCTATATATTTTTATAATATGAATACATTTATATATAATAAATGATAATAAATAAATGTATATGAAACATTTCGCAATAAATTAGCGATCTTGTAGAAATGATTTTTAATTCTTTTTCTATATACCTTAAATGTGATCAAATTAATAGTAAAGGAAAATTCTATTCAATTTTCGTTTTTAATTTAATTTTATCCTTTTAGTGATTACGGGGATTATTCTGTATTCAAAATACAAAGGTCAGTCGGTGAAAATTTTTTGTTAATTCTTACGTAAATCGCTTAACATAAAATATACGTTTTAAAACTCATTAGCTAACTGTTTTTTATTACTTATGTAAATTTTATACTTTAGTGATTGTTGTAATAGAGAAATAGACAAACCATTTTTTACATCACCAAATTGTCACATTGTCAGATTCATTAAATAATATGTATTAAAATTTTAAAATGTTATTTTTTTAAAATTATAAACTTTAAGTAAAACAATTATTGATTTCAAAAAGTTAACGTGCCATTACTTATTTATATTTTATTTTTCATAAATTTATAAATTATTTATTCATCTCTGTTGATTTATTAAAAATTTTTTACAGTCACAAGATTTAAAATTAATGAATAAATCGACTTTCACTCACGTAACGTAACAAAAATAATTACATAATTATATATTTTAACTAAATACAGTTATTCACTTGTAACCTTTTGCTCATAAATAAAATAATAACAATAATAATTACTTATAGATTATTCATAATTTCATAATTCTTATGAAATATTAATTTTTATATATTTACTAAAAATTATTTTATTAAAATTAAGTTCAATTTATCTTATACTTTTTTGAAAGAAATTATTTTAGTTTACTAGAATTTTTTAATAATTTAATTTTAATTTATTTTTTAAACTCATTATTAAATAGCTATATAAAATAATATATTTAAAAATTTTAATAATAAATTAAAATAAAGTATTGGCACACAGTTATCATTTATAATCATTTATATACATAAATATGTATATAACAAATTCTATATTTTATATCTACTTCTATAAATTAAGTAATTAATATTATCTTATTAATAAATATCTCATATTTTATATACAAGATTATTACACAATATAAAAATTACGATATTAAAAATTTAAGATCATTAAGAAAAATGAATAAGATAAATAATTTGTCAAGGTAAAAATACAATAAAATCCTTTTATCATGAAAAAATATTTAGATTAAATATTTAGAATGATAGCAGAATAATTGAATTTATTATACCTTTGTAAAAGTAGTCCAATGTAAACGTATCTTTAAATTGTTTAATATAATTTATAAATCATAATTAAGATACTGATAATTGCAGTAATTTTAATCAAACATTCTCGAGTATAAAATATTGGCGTATTTTTTTCTATCAAAAATATTACAAAATATTACAATTGAAATTTAAAGCAGTGATTAATATAAGTAATGTACACAAGAATTTTTCAAATAATAATTTTCGTGATCTTAAATTTTACAAAATAGCATTTAAATCATTTTCTTTATTTAAAAATAAATATTACTCAATAATTTATTATAAACAAGTAAGCTATTTTAAAATAAATTTATTTTAAATATTTCGAAGTTTTATTTATATGTAAAATACTACATATTTAGAATTTTATACAGAAATATGAGTGTATCAGTAAAATTAATAAAAGTATACAAGAATTAGAAATATATTATCGGCAATAATATTGTTACTAAAATACAGTATTTTCTACAGATTTCTTAAACCGTTATTCTTAAATTAAATTATTGTGCTTCAATAACTAACAATAATTTTTAGTATGAAACATTCTTGTAACAGTGTTTCTTTGAATTATGAAATGGTATTTCTTTGAATTATGGAATAGTATTTCTTTGAATTATGAAATAGTATTTCTTTGAATTATGAAATAGTATTTCTTTGATTATGAAATAGTATTTCTTTGAATTATGAAATAGTGTTTCTTTGATTTAGATACATTTATTAGAGATCAAACTATAATTTTATAATTCGCCGTAGGTTTCATTATATTGATATTCCTGTATGTAAAACATTTATTCAATTAATATTAAATTAAACTCATCTGAATATTAACATTATAATTTAATCAATGTAAATGCAAAATATATTAAATAACAGATTTATTATGTTTAGATTTTGTGATATTTGAACGAATATACATGAAATCATTTTAGGTACAGTAACAATATTTGTAAAATAGTCTATTATCTGAATTATTCAACTTAAATAGTTTAAACAACTTCATAAGTGATTGCACAATTGATTATAAACATAACAAAATACTGTAGATCCATATTAAATTATTTGTAAATTATTTTCCTTTTACACTTCAATCATTATGGTAAATACAATAATTAAAATTATTCAATTAATTGAACTTATTTATGGAAATAAAAAACTTTTAATATATACAATTGTTCACAATTATTCACAAAATATTGATTATTGAAATATTAACGTAATTATTTAATTTATACATATTTGTCTGATATAACAAGTCATTCAGAATTATTGAAATAATTATTAATTTATTCATATTTATTACGTAATCTATGATATTAGTTTGTTAGCTAATGTATTTTTTATTAAAGGAATATTCTAGTAATATTAATATTAGTAAAACTGACTGTAGATCTTAATTTTATATAAATTTTAATAATATATATTATACTTAATTGCAAAAGAGAAATTGATTATTAAATTACTAAATATTTCTTATTAAATATTCATTTCAGTATGTATTTAATATTCTATATTAGGCTATAAAAATTATGATAAAAATGACAATTTTTAATTTGCATCTATATTAAACATTTTAATTTTTATAAAATTCTAGGTTTTATTCACAATTTTTCCGATGCATGAACCGACAATTTATTTAAAATATTTCCAATCCAACCTCTATTTATAATGGCTAAATTTTAAGTAAAAATTAATTTAAATTATACTTTTGTAAGATTTTATAAGTTTATAAGTTTATATTTATATATATATTTATAAGTTTATAAATATATATTTTAATATAACTTTATTAAAAGTATTCAAACTAATTGTTTTATATGCACTGAAACATATTTTTAAATAAAAAATAATAATAAATTTTTATCTTCATTTAAATCAATATTTTTTAACATATTTTAAAAATAAATCATTGTATTTTTAATAAAAACACCAAAACAAATATTAAAATTTATCAGTTATTTATAATAAAGTATTATATACATATTTTTTAACTATCTTAGTAATTTATTTTTAGGGCGATTTGTCGTTATAGTCGATTATTATGGGCAATAAAAGATCATGAAAAAAAACATAGGAGCGTCGCAGACGTATTTCAACAGCACGTTGCTCACAATCCCAATAAACCATGTCTTATATTTGAAGATCAGGAGTGGACATTTCAACAGGTATAAACAATGTTTCTATTATAAATTTAAAAACAATAATGCACTTTAATGCACTTTATTATTACATTATATTGAATAAAAATTTCATGAAATTGTAATTTCATATTGAATATATTTATTTATTAAGTAATATAAATACTTGTGATATTTAAAAATATATATTTCGATCAATGTTTTAATAATTTTTATTATATGTGACTTGACAACGATTTTTTTATGCAGGTAATATAAAAATATTGTACATTTATTGACCAAAGTATATATTTTTTGTGCTTATTGCATTTAAAAATTAAATTATAATTTTAAAGTTTTAAGACGAATAAATAAATAAAAATGAAATGAATCGTTAATATATACTTTGTACCATATTTATTTTATAAATATATATTAAAAATAAAACTATTGTACATAATAAATTTTATTTCTTCAAATATTTAAACCAATAATTCTAATAATTGTATTTTATTAAAGTTTTAAAACCTTGATTTATAATTTTATAAAGTATATATTTTATTTATTTTTATCTTCTGCTTATTTAAATTATTTTATCATTTATTCAAATATTTAATAAACTCATTTCTGTTATAACTAACTTATTTTTGAAACTAAAAATACATAAGAACAATTGAAATTATATTTTAAATTGTAATAATGAATGGTTTTTTTAATTATTGAAAATAATTTTTTTTAATTTATTTTTCAGATTGAAGATTATAGTAATAAAGTTGCCTACGTATTTAAAACCCATGGCTACAAAAAAGGTGATGCAATTGCACTTTTATTAGAAAATCGACCTGAATATATTGCTATTTGGTTGGGTCTTAGCAAACTGGGCATAATTACACCACTTATTAACACTAATTTAAGAAAAAGTTCTCTTCTTCATAGTATCACTGTAGCAGAGTGTCAAGCCTTAATTTATGGTTTTGATTTAGCAGAAGGTACATCAAATTACATTTTTCTTTTTATATAGATATAGATAAACAATTAATTGGCGTTAATTTTAAACTATCTAAAGTTGTAAAATTTTTAATTGAAACTCATAAAAATATTAAAATTTATTTCTAAAAGCAATTCTTAAAATACTAAGTTTATATATTAAAAATCATATAAAAATTAATTTTTATATTTGGAAATTATGTTTTATATTTTTAATTATGTAAATATAAATTTAAAAATTTGTATAAATTTAAGTTTTAAATTTTGAAAAAACTTTAGATTATATATATTATATAATTTACAATTTCAAATTTCAAATGACATAATATAACAAATTTATTTATTAAACAATAAATTTAATACAAATTAATTTCCTCTAATAATAAAAATATTTTTAATTTTATGACAATCATTTTTAAATATATTTGCTTTACATCAAAGAAGATCCTTATTGACTTAATAAAAAAATTAGTAATTTACGAGATTAAATGTTTAATATATATTTAAGCTGAATAATGCATCAAAATGAATAATAATTTTTTCAAAATATTATTAACAGTTAGATGAAACTGTTACATATGATCAGAATAGTTGTGTCAAATTGAACAAATTAGGATTAATTATAATATAATAAATTTTATTTATATAAAACATTAAATCGGTTACTCGTTAATTATATTCATGTTATAGCTGTAAAGGATATTGCACCATCTCTAGATTCAAAGTTAGCCCTATATCGACTGTCAGATGATGTAAATACACCGAAAGATGAATTAAAAGAAAAAGAGCTCAGTAACTTTTTGGCTGATGCTCCAAGTATGCCTCCAATTGTTAAAGATAAGGGCTGTTATAGTGATAAACTTATGTATATATATACAAGTGGTACGACAGGTCTACCTAAAGCAGCTGTCATTACTAATTCCAGGTATATAATATAACACCATGTATTTCTTGATTCATATTAACATCTAAAATATTTCCAAAACTTATTGCTTAAATTAATTCGATAAATCAAAAAAATTTATTTTTTAATACAATTCCAAAAAATATTTTAAGTAGCATTTTAAATCATTAAAAAATATTTTTAAACAAATTAAAAATATTAAATTATAAGGAAAACTTGTTTATGTAAATACAATTAAGTAAAAATATTGTTAATATACATATTACCTTTAAAACAAAAATTTAATAAATATATTTATATATTAAAAAATTAAATATTTTATAACTTCACAAATAATTATTTCTATATACAGTTAAAATTTATATATAAAAGCTATATACATTTTGTTAATGGTTAAGATTAAATATGTATATACAGAATTGAATGAAACATTTATTATTATTTTAATATTTATGAATTAATTTCTTATTTACCCATTTCAGATTTATGTTTATTGCTAGCGGCATTTATTATTTAGCAGGATTTCATAACTCCGACAGATTTTATACACCTTTACCATTATATCATACAGCAGGTGGTGTTATGTCAGTAGGTCAAAGCTTATTGCATGGAGCTACAACCGTTATTAGAAAAAAATTTTCTGCTAGTTCATACTTCAGTGATTGTATTAAGTACAACTGCACGGTAAAATATTTATTCACTATTAACATGTTTATTTAAATTTGATAATATACATATATATAACATTACTTTGTTAAATTTTGAATATTTTTAAATTAAACTATTTTAATTCAATTAATTCTTTCTCAACATCTTATAATGAAAATATGAATTCTATTTGTTGTGTAGGTACTCGCTTGTCTTAATATATATTTTCAATAAATGTATTTAATGATAAAGAAAGTTTTTTTGCAATTTTGAAAAATTATATTAAACAAATTGATATATTTTCTTTAAATTAAATATTTCTGTACTAACAAATACTTAATCCATAAAAAAATTAAAAATAATGGATTATATTGGTAATGATAAGAATTTCAATTTGAATTTTAATTATTTTTTTAAACATTATTATATGTAATCAATAATGATATATAATAATTATATAAATAATTTATAGTTTTTTATTTATACAATTTTAATAGTATATTAAATAAATTGTCGAAAGATTAAACTAATAATTTCAAGAAATAATAATTATATCACCTAGATATAAATATTTAGTATTAATTTACTGAAGTTATATGTATATTTAACTACAAAAAATCTTTTATTAATTGTAAAAGTATTTACAATATTTATTTTATGATAAAAATATCTATGTAATTCTATTACATGTAACATAATGTTATTCTTTTATTGTGATTTATAACTGAATATATATTTACAATTTAATAAAATTTCTTTACTTAATAGTATTTAAAGTTTATGTTACTGTAATTGTGACTTAAAATAATATTTTTTGTTATTTAAATGAAGCAAAAAATCTCTACCTTACACATTAATCATAATTATCCTCTTGTGTATATCAATCAATTCTTCAAATTTAAAATTTAAAATTTTTGTTATAGGCAACGAAATTTTATTCAGATTGTTTATTTAATTCGCTAAAAATTAAAAAAATATAAAAATATAAAATTTTTATTTAATATACTTTGTTGAATATAATTTTTTTGATTAAATAATAATAAAATCTATATTATCATATAAAATTGCTTATACTTAAAATTAGTTTTAAAAACTAATAATATTTAATAAACGTTAGACTACAAAAATATACTAAATATTTATATCTATATAAATATCTAATCAATTATTAAACAAAATAATAAACAATTAAATGAATAACATAACATTTTAAATTTAATGAGACGTATATTTTATTTTAAGTTCTTGCTAACATAATAATTTATTGTAATAAAAATAAATAAAACTCTGTAAATAATTATTTACGTGATTTAAAAGTAACTTATAAGTATTTCTTTTTCTGGTCATTTATCTTATTAACATTTAATAAAAACAAACAGGTTTTATAATATATATTATTACATAAAATTTTAGTTTATCCATTATAAGAATTAGATATCTATTCGTTTTAATTCTAATTATTATAGGTTTAATTTAATTTTTAAAGTGATCACTGATAATTATGAATATTAATGTAAAACAATGTGTAATTACATCAGGTATCACAATATATTGGAGAGATGTGTCGGTATATATTAGCGGTACCTTCAAGTCCAGAAGATATAAAACATAACGTACGCGTTATATTTGGAAATGGTCTAAGACCACAAATTTGGCATGAATTTGTGACTCGATTTGGTATTCCTGAAGTGTGTGAATTTTATGGTGCTACTGAAGGGAATGCTAACATTAGTAAGTGTAAATAAAAGATTAAGTAAAATTTTCCACATTTGTCTAGATGTACTTCATGTATTGTTATTATTCAAAAAATTAAAATTAAATAATAAAAACAAAATAATAAGATAAATGATTTTCAATTATTAATAAATTATAATATGAATTTACATAATAATTATTAATTTATTATTACAACTCAAATCATTTTATTGTAAACAAAATTTTATAAATACCATTTATTTATATATTTAGAAATTTTCTTCTATTTTTTAATTTTATTCAAATTCGAAACAATGCATTTAAAATTTAAATGATTGTATTACGTAGTAATGGATGTAACATATATATTACAAAATAAATTATTTACAATTATTTTATTATTTATATTCTTATTCAATTTATTACAGTTAATATTGATAATACGATAGGAGCAATAGGCTTTGTATCTCGCATATTACCTGCAATATATCCTATTTCAATTATAAAAATTAATGCTGATGGAGAACCAATTAGAAACTCCAAAGGACTTTGTCAAGTATGCGAACCAAGTATGTGAAGTTAATTATTTATATGATTGTTTAAATTTGTTATAAATAAATATATTAATACTTCATATTTTACACAATTCGATAAACCGTTATTTTAATTAAATATTATTTAATTTTTAAATTATAAAATTTTCAAGTGACATTTTTTTATATTAAAATAAATAATAAATTTTATTTTATGTAAAAAATTAATTACTTTCATTTTTTGAATTATTAAGTATTTAAAGGTTTTAATTACTTTTCATAAAAATATTTAATCTATAATTTTTAGATGAACCTGGAGTCTTTATTGGTAAAATTATTCCACATAACCCATCCAGGGCATTTTTAGGATATGTAGATAAAAAAGCATCTAAGAGTAAAATTGTTCATAATGTATTTTCAAAGGGTGATTCTGCATTTTTATCGGGTAAGGTTATTTAATAAATAAATCATTTATTAGTACAACAATTATAACTTGTTTGTAGGAAAAAATATTTCAAATTTTAACCATATTTAAGTATATCAAAATATTTATATTATGATTTTTTTTTAATTATATAAAGTTTTTTAAATTTATTAAAATATAAATTAAAAGTTTGGAAAACTTGTAATATTATTTGATTTATGCATTTATAGCTTTAAACTAAGGAATAAAGAGTGTAATTTTTATTCATTAATAAAATATAATAATACTTTAATCATATTCAATTACATATTAATTTTAATTTTTATAATTATCATTGTTTTAAATTTTTGTTTAAAACTTATGAATTTATATGCTTTCATATAAGAAAAGGAAAACGCGTAAACAAAATTAGTGTGGCTTTTACAAAATTTATAATAAACAAATATATTTTTCTTTAATTTTTATAAATTTATTTAAAATTAAATAGATAAACAAATATTACAAAATTAGATTCATTAAATATGTTAAATCCATTCTTCAAATTAATAAATTAAGTATTTAAATATATTAAATTACAATTACATTTATATTTTTCTTCTTATGATTTTTTTATAACAATACTAGTACATTCATTATAGTCACGATTACAGCTATATTTTATATCAACTAGTATCATAATACAGTTGTTATTGTATATCAATTTGTTGCAAAATTTCCGTTCATCTGTTACTTTTTTAAAGAGAATTTCGTATTTAACATAATCTTGTTTAAAAAACCATTGATTGGTATAATTGATTAAAACATTATTACTTAATAAGAGTACGATTACATTACAGGGATTCACAATTATATTAACAATTAAATTTAAATTAAAACACAATTAAATTAACATTAAAATAAATTAAAAATAATTCAATGATATTAATTTCATTTAGATTTTTTTTGAAGATTATGAATAATTTTATAATATAGACATTTTTCATTTGTGTTTAATTATTAATGAAATAGAATCTATGGATAAATTAAAATTATTATTTTACCGATATTATTATTTTTTTAGTCAATCTGTCCATTATATAGGCATTTTTTAAATTCTTAAATCAATAATTAAATATTAAATATTTAAGGCATTGAACAATATAATATTGAGTTTACTTGCAAGAAATAGACACGTTATTAATAAATTCGGAATTAAAAATTACGTAAGAAAAACAAGACTCAGATAAAACACGTCATAAACTGTTACAAAGTGGTATTAAAATCTATGATTATCACTTCAAATTATTGATTACATGTATCGTGTTTGCTTATAATTAATAATACTTAAAAAGAACTTTAGAAAAAGATGTAAATATTCTTAAAGATATTCAGAAAGTAATATTGAGAAAAAAAACTTTAAATTAAGGTATAATAAAATACTAATAAATATTAAAAATGCGTATTTAAATTTTAAATACCCATTAACAAAAAGAAGTTATTATAATAAACAGCCTTAATAAATAACATATATAAACGAGATAGAAATGGATAGTCATTGCAAAATTACGTGTCAATGAGGAAATTGTAAAATTTATAAATATAAAATCAACGAGAATTTATAAAAATTCCAATTTATAAAAATTTCCTAATGGTTTATTATTAAATAGTTAGAAGGATATTTATTTTAGGACACCAACAAAATCGAGGAATTTTAATGAAATATATTTAAATAATTCGATAGGTTAATTTTGAAATTTACAAAATTGACAATATGTATCAAGAAAATACTTGTTCACAATAAGAGTTGTAAATTAGTGAACTTATTGATATTTAAATATTTAAGAAAATACTGCATTTCTATAAGTCAATACTATAAATATACATTATACGTGTAAATAGAGATATTTTATTTATTTTTATAAAATTGTACGTCACCTTCTAAATCGACATATTTTGCTACTTGTATTTTAGTTGGTTATTTCTAAATTCAAAATATTTTTTTAAATTAACGAGCAATTTTATTAGTTACGTTATTGAAATACTGTAAGAAATATTGAATTAATAAAAGGTAGAAGACTGATCGATTAGTTGGATTATTATTGTTTGTTTATCTTGAAAATCTATTTTTTTAATTTCATAGTTAACTTCTAATTCATTTTTACGTGTAAACAATACATTTTTTGTATTGTAAAGCTTTGAATTTTATATTAAATTTTACAAACGTTTTAAAAACCTGTATCATAAACCGATTTTACTTATGAATACGAAATATACTACATTATAAAGATTTTTAAACAAACTTAAATACTTTTCTCATTGTTTTAGACAATAAAAATAACATTTATTTATTTTAAAATGGATTCTTTAATTTTTTAAATCCAGCATATATATATATATATATATCACTACCCCATAGAGTTTGTTTTTTTGTATTTATGTAAAATATAATTATGAAATTAATATTTATTTTATATTTGCAAAGAGATTAAACAATTTAAAAAAAATTAATTATAGTTTTATCGCCATTTTAAGTATGAAAATGATTGTTCTACAATTATTTTTTAAAAATAATGTTTAAAAAAAGATTGCTCAAATAAGAAATAAAACATTAAATGTATGTAGTGATAAAATGAGACAAAAACATTTATAAATATGCATATTTATTTGATGCTTAAATAAATATAAAATAATATAATATATTAGTGTACTGATAATGAAGACGCGATACCTACACATTAAGAAACTTGAGTGAATATCTTCGTTGAGCAACGTTTTAATGAAAAATATCACATTTATAGCAAGTCTTAACTACGAGAATATCTTCCCACCATTATAATAGAATGTAAAAAATAAAATAATAAATAGATTATTATCTTATTGACCAACAGCAACGTTTATGCTGAAAGAAAGCATTCTTCAGATTTAGAAATAAATCTATTATTTCTCATCTTCTTGCACGTTATAAATTGCATATCTAATATTACCATCTTACATAAATATTTAAGATTCAGTTTATTAAGTTAAATCATGCGGTCATTGATATAAGTTACAGACTGAATACCGGTAGATTAGGAAATAAATTGTCATAATCAACAATAGTACCTTGTAGAAGACGTTATATTGTGTGAAAATGAAATAGAAGATTACCGATTAAAACAAATTTTTTATATTAAATTTCTATGGTTTAAAATTAAACAAATGTTCCCGAAAACTGCATTTTCAAAATGGCAAACCATATTTTCTCGAACATAATTTAATTAATTATTCAATTTAAGTTTTTTAACTAAAAATATTTTTATAATTAATAACTTCAATTTTATATATGAAAAAATTATTATAAAAAAATTTGAAGTTCATTTTTATGATCCATAATCTTATAGTATTTATGTTTGCTCTTAATTTTCCGATAAAAGTTTAGAAAATTTTATATAAAATCTATTTTTTATTTATGTATATTTATTTATTCATCTGTTTCAGATAATTTCACTTCACGTAAGGATCATCGCAAAAGGTCTTTTGTAATTTTATTCTGTAATATACATCATATATAAATGTAGTGTATTGAAGATATAATAATTGTAAAAGTAAATTTAATAGAAATTGAAGAAAGCCTTGAAGTGAGGTAAATCTTTAAAAACGGACAGTTCTTCGTCCCCTTTTTCCTTGTACTGACGGTGGAAGACTATTTAATTGACGCCTTGAAAGAGGTGCTTTCTTGGAAATAATCAAGTAATTTCCTATTCTCTAAGAACGTAAAAGCTAATCGTCGCTTTAAAAAGGCGGGTGGGTCGGTATATGTCATCGACCTTTTATATTTATCCTTATAAAAATCAATACAAGTATTAGAATGGATATGTTGAAATCAAAAAAATAATAGATGCTTCGATCTCAATCAAATGATGTAACGTCGACAGTAAAGTGTGATACTTAACTCTATCAGAGCAAGATATGATATAGCTCTGGCGTCGAATGAGTCTCATCTCTGTAATGGAAAATCAGACTTCAAAAACTTTTGGTTACTATTGAGTCTTCACTTAAATCTTCTCTCATCAACAAAATACTATTTACTCTATAAATTAGGATAGAAATTTTTATGTTTTTATCCTTTTCTCTTTTTCTGTTCTCGTCTTTGTATCCTATTTTGTGTTGTGCAAGTTAACACTTGCAAACCAACATATGCAATAATTAGCAAAACACTCACTTATAGCAATAAGATACAAGAAAATAATGTACGTAATCATATGATAATCATAAAAAATTCCATTTATAATTTAACTTTAGAAAAAAATGTGCAACATTTTATATTATTGGATAAATAGTTTACTTACGATTTTTAAAATGCAGTTTTTTGGAATAAAAGGTTATTGCTTAGGAACAAGTATTATTTATTTATAATTCAAAAATATATTTCCAATCTTACAAAAAATATTTTTTAAATCAATGTAATAAATCCTCACCTTTTATAATGTTTCTATTTGCGTGCATTTACTATTTGTACTTAATTCGGTTTTTACTAAATATTACGTTTGAATACATTTTTTTATGAAGTAAACATTATAGTTATTTCTATTTAATAAAAACTACACACGTATTTTTGCAGTAAATTGTTATTAAACAAGACTTAATGTTTTAGTTTGATAGTTTTAAATTCGGAAGTACCTTTAAATATATAAGTAAATACATAATACGTAAACCACAGATGCTTTCTATATCCGGATTCATTTGTCTAGAAACACCAACCTTGGAACTTCTTATTACAACAATTTTAGTTTGATAATCTAGAAAATTTAAAGGGATATTATTGTAAAATTATGATTATAGCAAGAAAATATTGTATTAGAAAATTTATGAGTACAAAAAAGAATTTTTTCAATTTCCTAATTTAATAATTTCTACAAAAATTAAACAACTACAAAAATTATGTTAAAATGGAATAATATTGAACTAATTCGGATATAATTTTAAATAAATATTTCAAATGCGTTTATTTAAAATTTTTCTTTTTATAATAAAACATTTATCAAATACTTAATGTTAAAAAAATTAACACAATAATATACATTAATTTTGGAAATTTTTAAAGATGAAAAATGAAAACTTATATGTAAATATATAAACTAAATATTTATATTTTTACATCTTGCCATTTTTTACAAGTATATAATCATAAATATTATGTATAAAATATTTATAATTAAGTTTTAAACAACTTTGTAAACATAAACAATTGTCTAATACCTTAACATTTGGGATTAAAAATTAAAATATAAGCAAAAATACAACTTCGTTTAAAATAAATTATAAAATAAATATTTTTACTTTATTTCACAAAATATGTATTTCATTTGAAGGAATGTTTATTATTCATATATATTATCAAATAAAATCATGTTATTTATTATCTACTGTTAATGTTCACCCTTTTAATATTGCAAGATTTTTAGTATTCATAATAAGGAAAGCTTTTGAAATACCTTACACAGATTAAAATAATATATTTGTTTAATGGACATCAATTTTTACTTACCTTTTAACATCAATTATTTTTTCATATGTTTAAAAAATTAATATTTTTAAAAATAATAAAAGATTTATAGAAATTCATAAAATATTATGTATCTCAGGTGATATTCTTGTAGCCGATGAACTTGGTTATTTATACTTCAAAGATAGAACTGGAGATACATTTCGTTGGAAAGGAGAAAATGTTTCGACGTCGGAAATTGAAGCTATTATTAGTAATCTCATAAATTACAGGGATTGCATTGTTTACGGCGTCGAGGTAATTTTATAAATTTCTTTAATTCTATGTCATACATATGCATATAGATGTATCTGTATTATATTTTAGGTATATGGAATAGAAGGTAGAGCTGGAATGGCAGCTATTTACGATGTACATGGTTCATTGAATATTGAACAATTAGCAACTGATGTTAAGGAACAATTGCCAGTATATGCAAGGCCGCAATTCATTAGAATATTAACAAAAATTGATCTTACTGGTAAGATTATTTTTTGGTTTTCTTGTTTATAACAATAAGAAATAAATTATAAATCACTATATTTTAATTAGAATAATAATTTACTTTATTATTAAATTTACAAATTTTATTTTTGATATTCTATTAATCTGTATACGAATAATTATTTTTCGAAATTAAAGTAGATTTAAATTTTTTAAAAAATTGTTTATATAATAAAATCGAAATATTTAAAAATTCTTTATGTTTAAATTAATTTATATATATTAATTATCAAATTCGTTTACGTTAATTTTTTAATTATAGGATATGTTACGTAATTTAATATCGAATCAATTCAAAGGAAAGTCCTCAAGTCTTACAAAAATTGAAAAAAGAAATTTATCAAAAAATAAATATAGTTATAAAATATTTTGTTATTTATAAGTTGAACGAATCAGAACAAACATGCTGCATAAGATTATCATATGTACATTGTTGTCTAAATCTGTTTACATACTCGTGTTCCACCACTTCTAATTCCAATCTTCCAGTTTCTCTTGTCAATAAGATCCGTGTGATTGATTCTTACTTATCTATTTAACAATATTTCGATTTTTCAATGATTTTAAAGATAAATAATTGATTAAATGTTTACCTGTCTGTTTACCTATATATACTTACCTAATATAATATCTAAAATAATATATTTCACCCAACTGACTAAATAGCTAAATTTTCTTTTATTGTTTTACTAATTACATATAATTATTGTATTTCTGTCGAGATATTCAGTAAAATGATAGATATGTCTGCTGTTTATCGCACTCTCATATAACGAAAAGCTAGTTTCTAAATATTACGGATTTTGTATTATGAAGTATCGAGACAAGAATTTGATATTGAATTATAATTAATAAATAATTTGTATTGTATGTCAAAATAATTTTAATGTATTAATATTATAATTTACAACGCGATCCAAAGAAAATGGATTATGACTAAAATTTTTATATATAATGAAACAGATAAGTCACAGTCATTGTTATCTTACTTAGCAATCTCAAATTATAATATAATGACGTTTTAATATTCTATGCCTAAGAGCCTACATTAAACAGTCGATATTTTGCTCTGATCATCTGCCTAATTGTAAGCATTTACTTATTATAATTAAAAAAATTAATTCCATCTTCACTCCATTCATAAGAAGTGAATAAATAAATAAATCTTTATAATAAATAAATGAATAAATAAATAAATACATTATAAATGTAACTAAATTCTACTCAACAATTAAACGAATATATATTGATAAGCATTATATATACTTACCTAATATAATATCTATCAATGCTTGCATCAACTTAAATATATTGAATATAAACAAATATTTTTAGGCACATTTAAATTAAAAAAGAAGGATCTTCAAATCGATAGTTATGACCCAAGAATAATACGTGACAAGTTATATTACATGGACTCAAAAGCGGGATATCAGTTAATAACGCCAGATATATATGATCAAATACAAATGGGTAAAATCCGTTTCTAAAGAAACAACGTATGCACATATGAGGACTATATATAGCAGTGTCGTCACTCAATAAAGACCATATCAAAAAATTAAAATGAAAGTGAGAGATGAAAAATTTATCAAGCATAACTGTATGAATGAAAAAGTGAACATCCACAATAAATTGTTGACCTTAATAATGACTTAACGATAACGCTACGTTCATACATTTTTTACAACCTAAATTATATTTTGTAAATAATATATTGGCAACAATAAACAAATACGAATACTAACAAACAAATTGTGGGTATATGTTGACAAGTATATGCATACAAATATAACAAAATTAAAATCATGCATCATTAACAAAACAAAATCATCTAAGCAATATTCCCAATCAATTGCTTAATATTTTAATGTATGAACATAAAAATAATATAACTTATGTTGGATAATAACACATTTATTAACGTACAATATGACAATATATATTTTATTATAAATGTTCAACAACGAAAATATAAAATTAATACAGTTTAATTGTGAATTATTTTTATCAAACAGTTAATATGTTCTGTATTGAATTATTAAAACTATAATAATTTTAAAAAGTATAGAATTTACATAATTTAAAATGTATTCATATATATTACTTAAATCGTTCGTAACCATAAATTTTTTTTGAAAAGTAACAATTTCATAATCTATATCATTTCAAATATAAATTTACTTTTAGACATAATGCTTTTTTTAATATTTCCGATATTTAATAATAATTGTGAATAAATACAAATTACTAAGTTTTCTTCTTTTTGTTATGCATAAATATATATGCAACGATATTCAACAAATAAATATTTTTGTTAGGAATTGTTATTTACTATGAAATTATAATTTTGAAAATGTGTCTTTAAATAGAATTGTTTTCTTAATTAAAACAAATAACTATAATATATCTTAAATCACTTACAATAACAAAATTATTGCATTAAAAAATATTTAAAATAAATATTAAATGAGTCACAAATGTATGAAATAAAAAATAGAATTACTTTAATTATTTTTTATAAAAAGTGATATGAAATAAATAAAAATTTGTTTTAACAAAAGTATATATATATATATATATATATATATATATATACAACAAACTTACTAGTACTAATAAAAAATTTTTTACAATAGCATTTGCAAAATTTAATTAGAATAATTTAAGATATACTGTTGATTTTTTATATATTTTTAATTTTATTCTATACTAAATTTTTAAATTATAAATAAAATATCTGCTTATTACATCAGTTAAAATAAATGATTTTTCTTTTTAATCTAATCAGACATATTTATAAATATTTTTAATAAGTAGTGCTATCAATTTTACAGAAAAGTATAAAGAAAAATGATATTTTATGAAATGCCAGTCTTATGCAGTTGAATATTTAGTAATTTAAAATATATTTTTTTAAATAAAACTTATTGTTTTGTAATCGAGTTGTACTTTAATATAATACAATAAAAATAATAATCACATATTTATTATAAATTTATACACAAAATGTGTTTATCCATAATGTAAATACTAATTTATTAAAATTTTAATTATATTATTTATTAAAATTTTTATTTAAAATTTAAAATAACTTGTTTACATCAATTTTTTTTAATAATTATTAAATGGTTATATTTAGATGAAAATATTTTATTTAAATTTTTAAAGTAATACTAAATATAATTAAAATTTCTTGTAATTAAAAACTACATTTAGTAATAACTATATTAAAAATACAAATTAATAATTACATAAAAAATTTTGGCTAACTATTTTTAAAATTCATTCAGAATAAAAAATGATTAAATTTTAATTTAAAATGCTTAAAGATTTGTATAAATGTATATGCTTCAAATAGGTGTAATTATACTATTAATCACATTTTTAATCAATTATTTATTCTCTAGTAAAAATATTGAACGCAGTGATGTCGAAAATTAATGTTTATTCATCAATTACGTTTTTAGTTATCAATTACACTTTACTTTTAAAGAATTATTCACCGTTTTTAATAAAAAATTAGATGTAATAAATAAAACTTCCTATAAATTCAAATTGTAATCGAAAATAGACAGAAACTTTTTAACTTTTTAATAAATATCCAAATAAAACCATTGATATTTACCAATTTAGTTAAGCATATTATATATAAATTTGTCGTATTTGACTTAATTACTGTTTTCATTTACATCAAAATTTTTTTAATAAATTTGTGCTTTCTTATTGTTTGTGTTAAATAGTTTGTGTTAAAAATAGTTTATAATATTAAACATTTATTATATTAATAATATTAAAAATTTATAAGATATTAATGAGTTTAAGCCATACAGCGGTTGATAACTAGTCATTTTCGATTCCCTGACTACAGGTGGAGCAAACAATACTACAGCAATGGGCGCGAAACTAACCTAGCTTGGAAATATTGAACGAAAAATAAGAGAGTTGGAGTAAAGTTAGATACGATAATTATTGCATAAACTGGTCACATTCGCAGCGCGCTTGGCTAATATGAGATTTCTATTTTAATGCCTGTCGAACACTCGAACCTCAAACCCTTCACTAACCGTCATGAGTGACCGAGTGAGTTGCTTCTCTGGCTAAATTTCAGTAATCAATTACGGTTTGCCTAAGTCTACCAGTTAACTGTTCATTCTCGTTTACGTTAGAACAAGGTTCGACATACGTGTATTTATTCAAACATTTTTTATTATTTCATTTTTTTATTGATTTGCTGCCAATTACCTATCGTATCATGTTTAACATCGACGAACAACAGTAAACTACGAACTTAGAAAATTATTAAAAAAGTAAGATCTTTTGTCATATATTTTTATCTTTGTTGCGTGCTATTTTGTTTGTGCATATATAACATGCTTGCATTGTGGATAAATGAGGACTTACATAAGAGATGACCTTTGTTCCGAGTTCGATATGATTGATTGAGACTGCATATGCGGGTAACGATAGATTAACATTTCTTTTTTAAACGCATCCACGTTTTCAAGTAAATGTTTTATATAATATCAAGTTATTCCTTTAATGCGTATTACATGAAACGCGTGCATAAATAAATTTAATATTATTTGTATTTTACCTTATTTCTTAGATCTGTTACTGTTGTTTGTTTTAAAATTTTATACTTTGTTAATTTAATTGAAAATTGAATTATTTAAATGATAAAAAGAATACCTTCTTCTGAAGAAATAGATATTTATTTTCAAATGCAATATTATAATATACAAACATCAGAATATAGTTTTTATATAATATGACTGAAATTAAAAATGTATTAATTGTAATTATTTAAATATAAATTTATTGATTTATCAAACTATAAATAAATAATAAATCCCATATTAAGATTTTGTTACGCTACAGTTTTAATTGAATATTAAAATAATTATATTATATTTTTATATATTTTTATTGTATTTATTGATTTGAATTACTTATTGTATATATAAATTCAAGAGTTTTAAAAAATTAATAATTCATTTTAAAATACATGAAAGTTAAATAGTATTATAGATATTTAAAATACTAAATAAATAATAGCATTGACATTATTTTATTTAATATATAAGCACTTTCTAATTTTATAATTCGATTTATACAATTCTTATTAATGTTATAAATTATTTTGGCTGATAATTAAAAAATTTTATTAATATAAAAATTTATGTTTGAAAATATAGAAATTAATATATATGTGATTGAAAACTCATATAAAATGTAAATAATTATTTAAATTTTAAATATACACAGATGGTTATTTTTATAATTAATTTGCATTCAAAATTACATAACAGATTGTCATATATTATCAATATAAATAATTAAAATGATTTTTTAGGCTGACAAATTTTATTATTTATTGACAAGTGAAACAAAAAGTATAATATATTTAACTTCCCATTTACAATTATAATTTCATATAAACATGATTCCTTTTAATGCTTAGAAATAAGAATAAATAATAAATAGCATGAAATAAGTATAATTAATACGCATGAAAATAGACTTATTATTTTAATCAAGTTAAAATATGATCATGTAATTAATTCTGTATTTTATTATACTATTTATCAAATTAAAAAAAGTTATTTTTATTCATTCAAAATCTTTAATATATAAAAAACATAAGCAATATATATAAGTAACAAATGTTATAAAGTTAACCTTCAGAAATAAAATAAAATTATAATATATAAATTCAACAATTTGATTAATTTTTTTATTATTGAAATATTATATAAATAATTTAATTTATATTACTATAATAATTAACAAATTTTTGTAGTTTTAATACAAAAATATTAAAATTGTAAATTTAGATGAATTGTTTTATTATTGACGTTAAAATATATTAAATTGTTGTTAAGGATTTCTTTCTATATTATTTAAATAATTTAGATTTATTTTATATCATTTAAATAATTTTAAACTCATTGATTAATATTTAATCACATAATACGATTTATAAAATAATTTATAAAATAAAAAATATCTTGTTAGTATAAATATACATATATATATATATACCCAATAATCTATGGTAACATATAAACTGTTGAGAATCTTAAAAACTTATATATTTAATGTAATTTTTATTTATTGTATTTAATTTAATAGTATTGTTTTGATGCAATATGTAATTCAATTAAAGAACTATTCATCATTATCAAATTTAGAATGTATTTGTGAAAATGTATATATATAACTTATAAAAATATTACATCATTAATTTGATGAACCTCCACAGATAATCAAATAGTGTATTAATAATATACAAATTAGCACTTTTAAATTCATAAAATTTATTAATCAGATTGTTCATTCATTTTCTAACAAATCAGTAATAAAAGTAAAATGGTTATATAAAATCTTATAAAAGTATGTAAATAAAAATATTAATTAGTACATTTGTAGAATGTGTATTATACAATAAATTATCAAATCTATTCAATATTTAGTAAACATAAATCATTTTATTTAATTATTTATTCTAAGATACATTTTAGATATACTTATTTCATAATTTATTCGTTATTATTATATTAGAAAGCTTTTTAAAGCTTTTTAAAGTAATTCGAAACTTATAAGTTTTAATAAAATTGATAATTTTACTTTAAAACATTGACAGATAATAATTTGCAGTTTTCTATATTCTATAAAATATCAAAGATTGTTATCTATTCAATGATTTCTTTTTATACTACTAATCAAAATATGTGTTATACAAATAAGCTATTTATTTGATGTATCGATAGTTTCGAATTAAATTTAATATATCTTTAAAATTGTATTTTTGAAATATATAATGCAGTGAAATTTAATACTTGATTTAAATCCATATTAAATAAATGATAATGCAAGCATACCTATTTATAATATAATAGTATATTATCTAAAATATAAATTTAGAGTTTTTATTTTTAAAAATATATTTATTTAAAACAATATATATTTATATTGCACTTATTTATATAAAAAAAATGTTTAGAAAGATTTAAAATGGGTTTTTAATATATATAATTGAAATCAATATAAATTTGAAGTTTTAAAAATTATTGAAATTTAGAAAATAACATTAATAATATATATGTATTAATAATATATATAATAAACATATGTATCTGCCTGAATTCTTATATAAGAATTTCGTTTAATTTCTGTTAAATATAGAATTAATTTCATTTTCTTATATATCCATGTATATATTTCAATACCAAATATATAAATAATAAATGTGTCTGTTTAATATGTTAAACAAATTTCCATCATCAAGAAGAAAACTAATTTCAATATTAGATTAAAAAGTTTAATAAGAATTAAATTGGGAACTTTAATTAATATAAGTGAGAATTAGTTTCAGTTTAAAAATACAAATTTTTATTTGAATTTGAAAACATGACAATGTTTGTTTATATAGGATATTTTAAGATAAATTTTTATGGTAAATTTTTTAATGCTCAGAATGAAATTTGTAATTCATGTACTGTTAACAAATCAATATTAAAAATTTAACTTTGATCTGTAACTCCATTTTTGAAAATTAGATTTGAATTTTGTCTTGTTATGTAATAAGGCATAATATTAAAAATTCAAATAAGAATAAAATTGAATCAACTCAATCAAATTTGATTCATTTAAAAAAAATTTTATTATTTGAATTTATTGATTCTTCAAAAAAAATTAATAATTCATTTTAAAATAGATGAAAGTTAAATAGTATTATAGATATTTAAAATACTAAATAAATAATAACATTGACATTATTTTATTTAATATATAAACACTATTTCTAATTTTATAATTCAATTTATACAATTCTCATAAATGTTACAAATTATTTTGGATGATAATTAAAAATAAATAAATAAATTTTAAGGCTTTTTTAAAATGTATTATCTATTAAAGTTTATTTTATAAATTTTTGTATTTAAAATATTTGTAACATAACTAAAATTCTTAATTATAAGGTATGTATATATGCATTTTTTGTTATTGAACATTTTTATCTATTTATAAAACTCATTGTATATAATGTTTTTAAATATTCATTTTAATCATACTAATATAATTCTAATTATTTGAATCTTATTTAAATAAAGATGTTTACTTATTTAAATAAACATTGTATTTAATAAATGATAATGATTGATCTATTATAATCAAGCAATGTAAAATATTATAAAAAAATTTATTATATAAAAATATAGTTTAGACTATAATAATGAATAATTATATACTTTGTGTCTATTTTTATTTGTATTAATGAAATAAATAATAATAATAAAGTAAACAAAGTTGTGTGATGTCAAATAATAAACAGAATGAGATTTTTTAGTGGGTAATTCAGACACAATTGGTAAATACTTGAAATATTCATATTTTTCAAAAAATTATTCAAGAAATATCCAATCCAATAAAAAATTGACAAAAACAAAAAGTTATTGATAAAAAATATTTTTAAATAATACAATTTAGATAATTTCTTATTTCCTTTTAGCTTTTAACACATTTTTATCAGAGAATTTTATTATAAATTAATTAGAATAATATTGAATTAAGGTTATAGTGATATAGGAACTAAAAAGTGGAAATGGAAATAAATAGATTAAATATCTATGCGTAGCAAACATGATAAAAAATATAATAATTAATGATGGAATATTTATATTTATATGATATATATATTTTTATAAATACAGTCACTTATTAAAAAATATTTATATCAGTAAAAATATAAAACCTCATGTTTGATTTCATAATATCGAAGCAATAATATATCAAACAAATAATATTCATGACAAATGTATTGTATGGAAATCTTGTATTTGAATTTTGAATGTATATGAAGCATTTCGAAACTGTGAAAAATTAAAATTTTATAATTTAAATGTTAAATAATTTAAAAATGTTCTTTTTAACGCACGTATAAGTGGACTTTTAGATAACAAATATTCAATTATTAAAATTACATTTAATAAAATTAATGGGTAAATGCAATGATTTATTAATATTTATGTTGATAATTTCACAACTGCAATGTGACGTTCACGACTGAATGCTGAAAACATTGAAAAAGCAACAATAATCAAAAAAGCTACGCGAAGTTTTTTATAAAATTCTAATAATGTGATTCCTAAAGATCAGGAGACGGTAAAGTTATAAGTAAAACTATAAAATAAACAATGAATTCTTTTAATTCTACAAAGTACGTACTAGTCTCATCACATCGTGGAAAAGAGGGGGTTGAACGAACAGCGAAGCTAGCGCCGAATGATTTGCACTGTGTGCAGTGCACATTACGCAGCATAGTGTCGACGACTTTCAAGTTTCAACTCCCAAGTCTATATCATTAAATAATTTGTGTTTTTTAGTACGAGTGATGGAGGACTCTACTTGGTTGTGTATTTAAGTAACATTAACACTTACAAAAAAATAAAGGTATATTTAGTAAACTGCCATTATACGTAATTAACGATCGGTCTTGTGCGCAAGTTCGTAATACTGAGCGCCACATTTTTGAAAAATTTACAACCCACTGAGCGATAATTGTAAGTCAGAAATTTTATAAGTGCGGCTTTAGCCCTCGTAGCTGAACATAATAACATAATTAGATGCATTTTTTATACGTAAATAATGAGTTTTTCAAGCTTTAAGATTGAGATCGCATTAATAAATTATCTGGTAACAAAATTACTATGCAACTATCTTCTTTCCATTACTTTATTTTGAAGCAATAGCTGTACCTTGTAATCCTCCGTTATTTGGCATAATTATACAATCGATATTGTAGTAGATGTACAATTGCCACATAGATAATGAATACGAAAAGTTCGATTTGTTCAATTATGGTGAAAAATAAAAATACTAGAAATGAATTTTATCTTAAAATATATTATTTTAGAACTCTTCATAAATGTTGTTGTTTATATTTTCAAAGCTTAAGTTTATGCAATTCTCATTCGTTTATAATATAACAGGTTTATAAAATCAAATTTGGAACTCGTGTGAAGGGGAAATGTCTTGAGTGTAATACTAACATTTCTAAAATGACTAAGTGTGGTTGTGCTGTAACAGGGAAGTTTAAGATATAGCGTATTATTATAATAAACGAGTAAATACAAATTCTAATAGAATAATCTATAAACGTATACAAATAATTAATAGTAAAATGCTTTCTTTAAAATAAAATTAAATCTAATAAAATAGAAAAAATTATGTTCATATAAAAAATTTATTTCAACCAATAATTTTACAATAATAGACACGTATAAAGGCTGATTCATTAATGATGTGTAATTTTTATTTGAATAAGAGTTAATAATAAAAAATATTTTTCATAGATTTTTTTTATTTATTATACAGTAAGTACCGTAAATTCAGTATATAAATTATAGAATTTTATTTAAAAAAAATATGAATAGATTTTAATATATTTTTTATTAAAAACTATATAAAAACAAAACAAAAAAGTAATATATTTTGGAACATAGAGTAAGGGAAATTTATTATTATCATCCTTTCTTAATGATAAGGTAAGTTGAAGTAATGATTAGATATATTATAAATATTTAAAAACCTTTTACAACAAACCTTTTATAGATCATACTTCAAACGATTAACATTTAATTTAAATAAAAATTTTGAATAATTGCATTCTTTTCTTACGAAGACATAAAATAACATTTTTATTTTTAATTTTTATTTTAGAGATAATTAACTACTAATCAAACTTTCGTATCACGTATACTCAAATAAGAAATTATTGTTGTAATCAAGCATTATATGAAACAATATTTTATATCACTTATACCTTAAATTTGTCATAAAGACCCTTTAGAAATAATCATGAATTATATTTTATAAAGCTACATGCAGAGTGTTTACAAATTCTTACTCAATGAGTTATTTAATGTAAAGGAAAGATTCCAGAATTTGTAATTTCTTAAAAATTTTACACCTAATTTATGATAATAGCAATCCTTCTATAAAAGATTTTAAATAGTTTAAATTGAACACATTAAACATTAAGTCATACTCAATACTAATAAGCAAGTTGTAAAATTACTGTGTTCAACCCTATCTCATAGAGTTTCTATGAGAAAAAGAAATCAGTAAACATTAAAAAGTAATTATTAAAAAAACCCCATGGAGTATTGAAACTAAAGATGATTTGGAGTATAATGCATGGTTACTTCGAATATTAGCGAGAATAAAAAATAATTATTTAAGTTTGTTGGATCATATCAAAATAGAAACTACTATTTTATAAATGGCATAAAAAGGTATGCAAAATCAAATAAGAGAGGACCTTTTAAGGAGACAAATTGTTAAAATAACCATTTATTAATAGTAATGAATTTGTAAAAGATAATTTTGATTAACGCTTGTATATATTTTTTTGAATAATATAAGCAATATGTTTTGCATTTTGCAGTTTTGTGAAATGGTATCCTAAAATTATATTTTGGGAAGCATAAATTTTTACTTTAAGCAAAAATGCAAAGTAAGTTATAATCATATGTCTACAGAAATAGAGATTTTGTTATATATTGATTTTTAATATGAAACTTATATAGAAACCACGATACTTGATATTTTAAATAATATTAATGATCTTATTAATACATATATTCGTTTATTTTCAAAATTATTTAAGTATTAGTTCACGTTTCTTTTTTTATATGATATTGTTTTTAGATATAGACAATTTGTAGCGTATATGCAATGCATTATCTACGTAATATTTACATAAAATG
Source organism: Ceratosolen corneri (assembly GCA_030522565.1). NCBI lineage: Eukaryota > Metazoa > Arthropoda > Insecta > Hymenoptera > Agaonidae > Ceratosolen > Ceratosolen corneri. Next base: position 63,932 of record JAPYYT010000047.1, on the reverse strand, counting down.
TAAATTAATAAATAAAATTGAAATCTTATAGTGAACTATACTCTGTATTTGAGAAGATATAGAGTAAATTACGCTCATATGTAAAATTTTTTAATTTTATTTATTTCGTCTTCATAACAATGAAAAATTTAATCTCATTAATTATTGGTAGAATATATCAAATATTCATTGTTTAATTTGAAAATATGAGTTATTATTGATGTTATGTCAAATATTCATTGTTTAATTTGAAAATATGAGTTATTATTGATGTTATGTAAAAATGTTGAGTGATCCTTTATTGACGCTAATCTTTTAGTTTACTTTTTATATTTTTTATTAGAGAAGTATTAACGATATAAATCAAATATATCATCGTTTCGTAATATTATACATTTGAATTTATTATATATTCACATTGAATTTATAATTTTTGTTATATAATTTATTGTAATATATACTAATTTAATCATAATATATATAAAATGTTAAATTAATTGAATAACACTAACGTACTTTGTAATAAATATGTTTTTAAGTTTATCTTAGTATTTATCTTATTATTTTTAATTATATTCTCTGTTTCTATATATATAGTAACTTTTTTTTTTCAATTAGTCTAAAACATTTTATTTATAATTATTATTTTAGTCTTTTTATACTAAAAATAATGATAGATAAAATAATAATTTTAAATCAACATAACGAGAGATTCTACTCTTTCCCAAATTTTACAAAAACTTATTTTCAAATGTGAATTTCACTAGGAATATTTTACTGCAATGTTTACTGATTAAAAATTTTAACTATTACAACAAAAATTTTATTTTATATGTTTTTACTTTGTTTTAATAAAAAATTTCAAAATCAATATGAAACATTATTTCATAATTTAATTTTCTATCTGAACAACAAATATCATTATAATAACAAAAATCGTTAATAATAGTATTAATTACTTATCTAGTAAATAATGAAATTTATAATTATAATAATAACTATAATCAAATTTTTAATTCTATATAAATATATAAGAAGTAACTAGTTTTTATTCATTTTAATAATTAAATTTTGTTCCATATCTGAATATGATAAATATGATAAATATGATTTGAAATATGATAAAAAAATTTAGAGAAAAATTTAAAATACATAATTGTGTATTATGTTAAATTTATAATATATTATATAGTGTATATAATCGTAAAAACTGTTTCAATATTGTAAAGAAGAAAGTATAAAACAAAATTAATGAAAATCAACTATAAATCTCACAATAATTTATAATTGAAATAGATTAATATTATGAATGTTTACTTAATTTAAATTGTTTAAATTACTATTTTGTATATTACTTTTATTGCCTATATTTCATACTCTTCGTACTTCGTACTCAGATTTTTTATTATATAATATTAATATAATAATATTAATATCTAATTTATTTTCAACGATATATATAGTCTTATTTTATTCAAATTCTTTATTATTCTAAATAAAATATGGATAATCGCGTACATTTTATAAATTTTAAAATTAAAAATAAAAATCTAAATAAATTATGGGCATACAAAAAGGAAACAAAATATTGTATATTAATTTTCAATTAAAAATAACTAAGGTTATACCTTAGTATCTTTAAAAGTTTATAACCGTTTACCTTTTCATATCCTACTCTCTCAATATATGTTTAATCAACAAAAGGGTTTTAATTAAAACTGAATATTATTAAATAGTCAATTTACATTTTATCTAATAAAATGAATTTATGTATACCAAAACTATGAAACACTGTTATTGCAAATTGTCTTTAATAAAAAGATATTGATTCGAATATAGGACTAAAATCATTTGGACGTATGTTCATATATACAGTTTCGATGGAGCTGAAAATCTGAAGACAATAAAAAATACACAGGTACTTTAGAAAAAATTAAAATATTAAGGTTTGATGTGACAAAAAATCACGTATGACATCGTCAGGTTGATGGTGAGAGAGATTAATGTGGGTTAAAATACTTCTTTTCTTAATATGTTTACAGTACAAGAGCAGCTATCCCAAAGCGTGTACTGAAAACGTGAATAAAGCACAGGCATTTGCGCAAGTCTTCTCTAATCTAATGGGTGCGCGGTTGTCCGCGCATGCCCTTCTCTTGTTACAGAACAGCCAACGGAACGCGAAGCCGCTCCACGGTATGGAAGTCAGATTCGCGCTCCTCTTGCTGACAATTCTTGGCAGTCTGATGGCTGCTGGCCTGAACTCGAAGTTCAGTATCATCGTCCAGCTCGGTCTAGCTGTGGCCGTTTTACCTCTACTCTGGACCTACCAACGTAGAATCTACATCATCCTAAGAACGTTACCTCGGGACGTGAAGTAAGTGTACATGATGGTGGATTTTGTTACTATAATAAGCAACCAATCTCTTCCGATGGCCCTATTATCTCACTGACAAATTTCATTAGTAAGTCGCAGTTCCTTTGCAAATTTTGGTTATCGCATTGATAACGCCGAATTTAATGTATACGTCATTTATGTACGTATTCGAAATTAGATTCGTGTAGATGAACACTTTTTAAACTAGATATATTTTACACGTTTCACTTTATCTCCAAAATTTATTTGATTCCACTTGTTCCTAAATTTGCTTCCTTCGTTCATTGAATTATTTATTCAAAACCAACTTTGAATCAATTAATTTTGCAAACAATATATTGAGGTTATTCCACATAAGCCAGGAAGTCAAATGGACTAAAATAATTTTAAAATATTGAAATGTTTAGCTTCAAATATTATAAATCAATCAATAAATCAAGAATATTATAACCAGTTATTATAGTTATTTATATTACTACGAATTATTACCCTTATTTTGTTTTAATTTTTGCAAGACTCAAATATTGATATTTTACGAATAAAGACAGTAACATTATGCAAACCTTCAATTAGAAATCTTATAAGTCGTTATAAATCAACTACATAGGTTTTTTTTCAAATGTTGTCAATTTGAACTCAATTGATATATAAATAAATTTTAAATATACGGTAATAAAAAAGTACATCATCTAATAAATGACTAATATAATGTGATACAATAATAATAGTAATAATCTAACATAGTAATAAAATATTCTACTTTAGAACAACAATAAATGTTCGTAATTCCTTAATTGTATTGTATTTATTTTTTCTTGATATATTTATTGTTAAAGATACAATTTTATACATATTAAGATGATTAAGAATATATATATATATATATATATATATATATAATTAAATCATTTGATTATGAAATAAATATTTGTAAATATTAAAACATTTATCATAAAATTATTCTTTGAATAATTTTTATTAATGTTTAATTATGAATATTATTTCATCTTTCATAGTAATATAATATATATATAACGATGAAATCTATTATATTTAAGCAAATTTTAAGCAAAGCAGATTAATAATCATACGCTAATACACTATTCTTATAAATATCTTTGTACTGTAAAAATAATAAGGGTTGAATTACTTTTAATGTACATATTTGTTTCAAAAAGCATATATCGGAAAAATCTACAATGCAAAATTTATTAAGAAGTAATTTTTTGAATAAAAATTAAAATTATTATTAATATTTATTGTTCGAGAATTAACCCGAGAGTGAGCTTTCTCCAAGGTGGTTTGGGGAAGAAGCAGATAGTATATAATGATAGATAGAAGGGTGGAAAGAAATGAAGTTGAAGAAGGCCTATGTAATACTGTAAAACAAAATTTATTGAATATATGGTAAAAATATAATGCGATCTTTAAATTTAATTGTAGATTCTGCACTATCGCAATATTCATGTGTAAATTGAATATCACTGAAATTTTAATAGTTGTATTAGTCGCGATTCAACAGGGAGATATTAACTGTGAGTTGGACGTACTGGATTTCGCGTTGAAGCTGGTGAAGGTAGATACAGGCAACGCTCATTTGATGAATTAAGCGTCAACAGCAGCCATGGTTACAACTCTCGTGCTTGCACGCGGTTACCCTTAACGCAAATGTTGATTGAAAATCGGCAGCCGCCTCACAAATTTCAATTTTTTTCAGCGAGTAGCATAACCTAATAGACTTTTATTCTTCTCTATAATTGCCAATTTGAAGCTTCTTATTCCGGCCACTAAATCTTGAGAGACTTTTTACTTTGCACAACTTTGTATTATCTAACTGAGAGAGCTTTGAGATCGATAGATTTCTAGTGGATTCTGCCGCAGATTCCTGATGTCGCGATATTTAATGTTTTCACCTCGCTTCGTGTGAGGGGGTATCTTTTTTCTACTTATATGAGAGTGGGAAGTTTCGGTGGTTGGATGACAGCTAATTATTCAGCTGTCATTGGCACCCTCGACCGGTAGGGTCAACGCCGTTTTGAAGTGGTGGTGGTGACTACGCTCCGAAGCTCCGTGCTGATGCTTGTTTATGTCACTTTTCTAAATATGTATCGGTACGCTGTAACAAATAGTACGATGTGTGGCAACTACCCGTGGATTCTTAGAAAGTTTTGTCTGGTGATTTTACTAGGCTCATTGCAAGACACGTGATGGTCATATTTACCATCGTCGTATTTTCGAAGTGCAGTCCGAGTGAACAGAGTCATAAAGAAGTCAAAAAAGGTACTCGATAAATTTTCTAACTATATTCATAGAGTTTTGGGACACATCTAGCAATCATAAACATATGTGATATTCTAAAGAATTTTCAAACAAAAAGATAGTGTAGATAATAATCCAGAGTCCAACAGAATCTGGAACAGTTATTAATGCATAAATTTGCATTATTAAAATGGTTTCAAAAATCGCTACTGAATTTATTAAATAATTATACTGTTATATTATATAATATTTTTGTTATCTGAATTACATAACGGATATATATTTTTATAAAATTTTAATTAAAAAGTAATATAATATAATACATTTTTATATAAATTATATAAATAATATATAAATTTGTTGTATTATAAGACAAACTTTCTTTTGTACTCACAAAATATATGATAAATAAACTTTATTTAAATTATTTTGAAACTAAATAAACAATATTACACAAATTTTCATTCGTATTCGTATAAATACATAATTTTTTTTTCAAATATGACGAAATCGTCGACAGTTAAAATCGACTTATTTAAAAAATATTACATTTGTAATTTGGCATTTGCATTCGTATATTACATTATAATAAAAATATAATTTAAATGAAGTTTGAAAGAATATAAATTATGTAATTAGAAGATTCTATATGACAAATATATTATTATATTAATTAAATTAATAAATATATTATTATAAAATATATTATACGCTTATTACATCTAAAATGATTGCACGACAACTTTATAATTGACAATCTAGAGCCTGATTGGCTTAAATATAAGTTTGGTATAAATTTAAACAAAACAAAAAAAAAAGATCTTTTCATAATTTATATTATTGTTTACTACTATAATTATTAATGTATTAATGTTGTATTATTATTGCTATTATTAATGTTCTCTTCAGATCTTTAATGCCAAATAAAAATAACAAATTTACACGGATTTCTAAAGGTCAATTTTTTTTCAAATTTCAAAAGTCAATTCAAAAAAATAAAACTTATTGAAATGTTAGAATATAATCAGATATTATATATTGTAAATATTAACTTGTCAAATTACTAAAATAGTAACAGAAAAATTAATGAAAAAATTGTTTAAACGTTTTTAAGATTTAGTTACTTATAAAAATTAAAAAGAGAAAAAGTATGAGTAAATCATAGAAAAATGAATAATTTTCAAGTTAGTGTTAGATGGCTAATCAAATTAAACTTTTTCTCTAACTTTGATATGTTTAATAATATGTAATATATTCGTTTCATAATAAAATACTTAAGTATTAAATAACAAATTTTAAATCAATATTTTAAATGTAATTTTTTAATTGTAAATTTTTTTCTTACCCATAATTTTATTAATTTATGATATTCGCAAATTATTTTACAAATTTCGATTAAAATTTTTATTTAATATTACTACTATATTAATTTACATGAATATTAATATTTTTAATGAATAATAATATTAATAAATGATATGTTATGAAATCGAATGAAATTATAAAATACGAGTTTATAATCTTTTTATTTCTATTTTAATGATTTTAATATTATTAATAATAGAAGTATTAATAATATTAATACTTCAAATACTTTATATGTTTTATTTATTCAAAACTTAAATATTATAGAATAAGGTTTATCACGATCAATAATATTCTGTTTCAGTCATTAATAGTTAATAGAAATAAAAAAATGATAATATACTGTAATAATTATATTCTTTATTTTAATATAAAATATTCATTGTAAATTAAAAACATCAAATGCTATTTAAGAAATATTTTTTTAAGCCTGTGATTGTAGAAATTTATACAACTCTAATAGAATCGTTATTGATAAATATTCGAGGTGCCTGAAAATTGAATCCATCATCAATTCATTTAAAAGTTTTATTAAAAAATGCTAAATAAATAAACTTGAACTGAAGAGTTGGTGTTTTCTCCACTGTGTATAAGATGGCTACTGCTTTAAATTTATAATACCGTTCTTCTTTTAACAAAAACTCATTAATTACCTTACCTTAATTTTAAATAAGAAAATTAAATTTTTTACTGATTTTATGACGGAATATAATAATTCAAAGTGAAAATGTACACCGAAGAACTTCCCATCAGTTTCATTGTCGTGATAGCTAATAACTTTTTAAAATGTATTGTATTTCATTCATCAATTATCTTAAACAATATAATATAATCACAGAAATTAATTTCAGTAGAAATTTCCTTTATTAAAAACTGTATAAAATAAATAAAATGCGTAAGTAATGTGATCTTAATATACATATTTGGAATATTAAAGTTTACTCTCACATTAATGACATTTACAATTTTTTGATAGCTCCAAATCGCTATTTGAGTTATATTACCCAAAATTGAGGATAACAAATCTTTATATTTAATAAATATTGTTATAATAGTTTTTAAATTTAATTTATTTCTTGACGTTTCTTGAAGTTTTATTACTTAATAAATGTCTTTATATTTTGATAAAATTTTATATACACGTGATCATTACTATAATTGACAATCAAAAATCGTTTGTTACACTTATAGTCACAACGTACTCTGCTTCTGTTTAAATTAAAAATTAAAAAAGATTCAACTTTCAAGATATCAATATACACAGAAAGATAAGACTAAATCAATTTAATTAAAAAAGGTATTGCGTATTTCTGTGATTTTTTGAATGAAATTTGATGTACTCTGTACAAAGATTTAATATTTTATAATTCTTTTATATTATAACGAAATGCCAACTATAATATTAATATTTTTAATTATATTTAATAAATATTTTATTATTAAATCTATGCTACCCTATTTGTGCACGATTAACTTTAACTTTTTAAATATTTAAAAAATCTTTATTTTTTTTAAATACTATGTAGAAATAACTGCTTATTATGTTAATTTTTATTTGTATTTACTCTGGTAAAAATATATGAATATTGAATAAAATATTGTTTAATTTTTTATAGATGATAATGAAATAATACATTTATCAGGAATTTTATTTAAACTTATTAAATATAATTAAACAAATCATAAATAAATTTAATTGGTATGAAAATCATTTTTAAAAGGAGGTTTTTATATTTATGATTATTATTATAAATAATAGGAAAGTATTAATAGAGATTTTCGCCAAAGTATAAAAATACTGGTGTTGAAAACTTTACGTCAAAATATCAAAAGATAAACTTTCCATAATAGCCAAAAATATCTAATTTACATGAAATATATTTTCATTTATTTTCTTAACAAATTAAATAATTCGAAATATTTCATAAAGAATAGATATGTCATAAATAGATATTCATGTAGTAAAATGTAAAACTGTATTTATGAAATATTTAACGTAAATTTAGTAAACTAAAATTAAAAACATATATGAATAATATATATGAATAATAACCTTTAAAAATTATGTCTAAATAGCAATGAAATTATATACAAATTTTATTAGTTAAATTATTTTTAAAAAATGAAACGATTGATTTAAGATTTTTTTCTTTTGTAAATTGTTTTAAATTTTTATGAAAATTTATGAAAATTATTGATTTCAAAAGATTATTGTGTAAATAAACAAATATATATCAATAGAAACTTCCGACACTATTAAAAGAAAAATTATCATATACTTGTATATTTCTTAATATAAAATTAAATGTTAAAGCTAATAAATGCAGAAAGTTTAAAAAATATATATAAATAATTTTGATCATTAAATCGTGTTTTTTATATTTTGTTAAATGAGTCCTAATTTCTATCAATTAGTATGAATTTTACTTATTTACAATTACATTTACATTACAAATGTTGTTTTAATAATTAATTTTTATAAATAATTAATTCAGAATTGTAATTAAATAATTAAGTTCTTGAACAAAATAAATGGTAACGAAGCTTGTTAGAGTTTACACTATAAAACAGTAAAGTACATGAATATTATTATTGCAAAAACTTTTTGCGTCTACCTATTACATAAAGTAGAATATATAAGAAAATTGACATATAAAGTATAAATAAATTTTAGTATTTAAATATAACTCATAAATATTTTACCATGATAATTACCACAAGCAATATTAATTTTATATATGGATGCAATGACGCTAAACTCTTTAAAGTAATGAAGATATTATTTAGTTGAAATTTTTTACTTGTAAACCGTCTCAACACTTAATATAACTGATTACTCGCCGTGGTTTTTTCGCACAGTTCTCACGAAAAAAACAAGCAGGATTTACAAGTTTTACAAGGCCTTCCCCAAGGCCCGCTTCTATTCATTGCTGTGCACCAATCACAGTACACTAATTGATTGTCACCTGGTTTTCGTGTTTTCCCTCTCCTCATAAAGCGCGATGATTTCAATAAAATAGATTGGTTGAGTCAGAATTTTTGAATTATAGAATTAGAACTCTTATACTCTTGAAATCTTAAACATGTCAGAATCTTTTAATACTCTCACTACTATCAAAAATATCTCTAACAAAAATACAAGGCAGGAATCTAATTACAATCAAAGTTTTCCAAATTGGCGAAGAGTTCACCAAAAATCATTGTACAACTAATTTCAAGTACAAGTTAGTCCGACACCGATTTAACGGACCATCGCCTTTGAACCACGAGAAACCGATCTCCATATCTGAGGATACAAAGTAACAGATTCCAAAAGGATCTTCGACAGCTAAACTTTAAGTTTAAGTTAGTCTGTCACTACCGATGAAACTTTGCATAGCTGCTAGACTCCAAGAAGCCGATCTGCAAGCTTCAAGGCATTCAATTTAAGAATAAAACGTAAAACGTAAATCGAGTCAACGCAAACGTAACACAGCCAGCAGCTTTTGCAGAATAGCAAACAACATAATCTTACAATTGTCCGCTGGCTTCGCATTTGGCATCCTGCATAAATTCTAAAACTACGGCAAGGCAATTTTACTTATGCTTTACTTATACTGACACACTGAACTTTACAGGTACAGCAAATAATTTTGTCATTACCAAAGCCTATTTCAAGGCAAGTAAATAAAAATATCTTAACTCCGAGTCAAAAAGTATTATTTTCCAAGCAATGCGGTAATTAATTAACAACTGATTATCAAGATTGTATTGAGGTATTTCGCTCTTAAGAAACGATTGTATTATACTTTCTATCAATCATAATTTTATTCATTATTACCAACAAAACAATTTATACTTGTATATTTCCTATCTATATTTATGATAAAGGCAATTTACAATTATATTCGAAATATCACTAGTTCAGTTTTTACCACCCATGCTACCGCTCCCCTTCCGCTATCTACCTCTTCACCCTACCATCTTGGAGAGTAAACACTCAAGTTAATTCCCGAACAGAAGATTATATAAAAAGCAGAAAAGTTGTAAACAATGAAACGAATGAAACAAATGAAACAAAAAGATATAAAATATTTTTCTGTCCAAGATAGCATTGAAAAATATTGATGCAGTTACTAAAAAAGTATATATATTATAACATCTATTCGTTAATAAAATTATTTTGATTATATATTTATTAAAAATCTGTTTAAGAAGGCCAGAAAAACTTTATATATTTATCAATCTTTCATGACCAATTTATTTAATATATATATGTTGAATTTCGTATGTAATAATTAATCAAAACAATTTATGTTTAAAAAATTCATTATTTATAAATTAACAATACAGCAGTAATTGATTTAAAAATTTAGAAATTTTAAATAAACATAAGAGTTACTTGCCTATAATTGGTGTAGGAGTAATTAAAATTTTGAACTGTACCAATAGTTTAGATAATTATACTTTCAAATTAATACTTTAAGGAAATTTTATAAAGAAATCATGTTATTTTTTATATAATTACACAGCATTTTCGAACAGTGTCTCGAAAGTTTGGCAATGGTCAATATGACCATCATGTGTCTTGCAATACGAGCCTAGTAAAAACAACGGACAAGACCTTTTAGGCACGATCGCATAGTTGCCAAACTTCGTGACATTTACCAATGAGCCGACACAAATTGGAATTCATGAAAAACACAGCCATACTTCAACACGTCGGTGCAATAGCACCGGTCGTGGCCTGACGTCCCGAAGTGCTGCCACTACCACCGCCGAGACTCCACCCTCCCTCTTCAAAAGCGCATTGACACTATTTGATTTGTGCTCCAATGACAACAGCAAATTAGTTTTCTTCTAATGACTAGAACTTCCCACTGTCAAAGAAATCAAGATGACCATCCCTACTCAAGGAGCGGAGTGAAGACATGAAAACTAAACTGCACGCGCACTGCACTTCAGAATTCTCCCAAAGATCACACTCTATATAAAAAAGTCTCCAATACAGTAGTCTTGCAATCAAACAAGAATTTGTCAAACATCAATAATTGGCATCATTACATTGAAGCTTCGACCCGACGCTGGTACCAAGTCGCTGCAAGTTACATAAAGAAAGCCTGGATTCCCGATGTTCAATGTACGACTAACCGCCGCATCAACATAAGCGCAACAACCACTTCTCCCTAACTAGGCCGACTACTTAACACTGCATAAATTACTAGCGTGGACCAACAAACCGATGAAGTTAAAAGAGGAGAAAAGCAGAATTAAGGCAAGTAGCGACAAATACACATAAACTACTGGGCAACGACGGTCAGGGCGTTTAACATATAATTGAACTGCACGTCGCCTTTTAACAGCCTATTCCATATCCCCAGTAAGTAATTAAACAAACAATAAGACTAACAGGCCATGTCAACCTACGCAACGTCAAAGAAAATAAGGCTCGTAGAATCATATACGATTAACACCAATTATTAGATTTGAATAATTATCGCAGTAAACAATTAATAGAATCAATCCAAGCTTAACGGTATTCAATTTACGTCTGAATATTGCGACCGCAAGGAACATATCACTCAAGACAAAGACGTATTATATTTCCCATTATATTTTCCATCTGATTTCAATAAATACCGTTTTACAGTATTATATTCGACTTCTGCGACTTAGTTTCTTTTTACCCAGCTATCTCTCCCGTTCCACTATCGGCCTCTCCCCAACACCACCTTGGGGAGAGCTCAGCATCGGATCAGTTCCTGAATAACTTGATATTGTAATAATTAAATTATATACATTATATTGTAAATTATATTTTTTGTTTAAACAAAATAGAAATACTTGAAAATTAACATTTTTTTAAACTGAAAGTTGGAAAATATATACTTGTACAATGTATAATTAACAAAAAATGGAAATAGATAGGACATTAAAAATAACATAGGAGATAATTATTAAAGGACTTAGAGATGATTAATTAAAAAAATATTTACCAATATATTATAAAAAATTTCGATAATACACGAACGTAAAATTTTGGTAATGGACATGAGTTTACCAAGAAACCTATAAGCAGTTCAGTATTTTAATGATTAAATATTATAAAATATGAATTTTATAAATGTTTCATGTAAAATGTTACGAAGATCATTAATACGTCAAAGTTCTTTCAATAAAGAATCACATAATTATTTTTGAGGTTAAAATTTTTTGCTGCAGTTATAATAAATCCATTTATAACACATTAACAAATCATGTATATAAGATAGCATAGTTGAAATTTGGCATTAAAACTAGAATTTTTATTTAAGTTATTTTAAGTAAAAAAATATTAATTTGTATATTAGAGAGTTTATACAAAACAATAATACCAGGTTTTCTAATTAAACTATATTTGTAAAAATAATATAAAAATTAGATCAATAGTGTGGAACATCAAAAGAACAAAAATTAAAAGCAACTTGAATTTAATTATACCAAACATTAAAAAAAATGCTATTCTGATGATTGTTACCAAGGAAGTAGAATAATATATTTAATAACGTTATTGCATTAGTTTTTAAACTTTCAGGGTCCAATTCTCGAAACTATATTATTAAAACTTAATACCTTTATACTCCAGTTGTTTTTCAATTAATTCATTAAAAAATTGTTCAATTTCATATAATTTAAATGTTAATATTTAAAATCTTACATGAGATGATATATTATGTTATTAATATTGAAGTTTGGAATAAACACATTTTTTAATCGATTAATATATTATCAAATTATTTGAATATTTAATGAAAGTATTATTAAGTTAAATAAATACTTATGTTATTAATTTTTTGTAATTATGACAATAATTCATAAAATTTGTATTTTTATTGTTAAAAAATAATCCTTGAATTAATTAAAAGACGGGAGAAGTAGATAGTGGAAAGGGAGGGCTAGCTAAGAAAAATTAAAAACAGTGCAAATTAATGTATAAATATAATCAGTGGTGAATTTATTGATCAGTAAAAGATAAACGTTAACAAACCAAAATTTGAATGTAAAGGTACTGAAGGAATTAAGTTGAAGAAGTATGTCTTGAAGCTTGATCTGACTTGAGTATTTTCTTTACTTAGCTCGAACACAATTTTCCATATTTGTTTTAATCTTGTTTGTGCTGAATTTATAATTCTTATTTAAGCCTTAATGCAGGTTAAGAATCACCAATTACTTAAATAAACTCTCATGCATGATTATTGTCTTACTGATTCTTATCTCATGTAAGAATTATTATTTAAGCTTTTCCCGCCTTCAGCAACAATCACTATTGACTTAAATAAATACCTTTTCAAGATTATTAATATGAAAACTAAGATAAGAAGAGCTATTTTATTTTAATATAATCACCGTAGCACTTCTTTAAGTATATTTTGTTGCTCTTGTTCTTATTAATTGCTCAAGAATACTGGTCCTTTGCGGCTTCCGAAATTCTACTTATGATCCAAGTAAAAACCGTTAGGTGGGGAGTGGAAGTGTACGCAAAAGAGAAGCGTCACATTGTTTTTATGCACTTTTCTATACTTATTATCGATGCATGCATTTTTTTATTGTCGCGCCTCCAGCTTGGCAACGAAGGGAAGATAAGGGCGGAAAGTCGACGCAACGAATTCGAGGAATTAAAAGTCCGTTAGAAAACTACTTTGATATTCTGGAAATCTGGAACAAATACTTATGAATATTATTGAAATTAATATATTATGAAGCTCGTAGCGCTATCATTAATTTTTATAAAATTAGAAAAAAGCAAAATTAGTTTATTAGTAGTATATATATAGTGGGTTATATGTAATTAAATATAACTGCATAAATTATATTATATAGAAATTTTCAATTTTAAAAGGCATTGTTTTGTGATGAAATTAAAAATATATAATCTTCATATTTTTACAATTAAAAAAAAATTTTTATGGAAATTATGCATTATATATCATAACAATTTTTAACTATTTTTTAAATTAATATTGATATAATTACAAATAAAAACTTGTATTTCGGGGAAAAATAGACGATATAATTAGAATGATAAAAATTGAATATTAAGAACTTTGAAAGTTTTTTATATCTTTAATAAATTATTTCTTTTCTAAATTTTATACTAAATATCCTTATTTTTTTATACTCCCATGCAGATAATTTCTATAATAAATATTTTAAGGGGTGATTGTCATAGCTACTTATCATCATATTAAAAAACAAATAAGACTTTTATTTTTCATTACAGATTTCTTTATCGTTACGTCAATGCTGATCGAGAAACAAGACAATTTGTGAAAAATGATTCCACAGTAATGAAACTCTTCAAAGAAAGAGCGCGATCATATCCTAATAAACAATGTTTCATTTTTGAAGACCGCGTTTGGACAAATGCTGATGTAAGTGAGATTATGTCTTCTAATTTTATTTTTAACAAATTAACACAAATCGATTTTAAAATATAAAAATGTTTGTATTTATGTTTGTATTAATTATATAAAAATATTTTAGATTGATAAGTACAGTAACCGAGTGGCATCAGTGTTTAAAAATGCAGGCTACGTTAAAGGAAATGCAGTGGCACTGTTCATGTCTAATAAGCCGGAATATATAGCAACTTGGTTAGGCCTTGGTAAATTGGGTATTATTACAGCTCTAATCAATACGAATTTACGCATGAAATCCCTTGTTCATTGCTTAACTATAGCCAAAGTTAAAGCCGTTATATACGCTGATGAATTGGCATTTGGTAAGGGAAATTCTGTATCTATAGATAAATAAGTATAATTAGAGCTAATTCGAAACGAATATATTATATTACGAATATATTATAAAATAAAATTAGGTAACCCCAATAAGGATATTTTCAATTCTTAGGTAACAATATTACTAATAATTAAGTAAAAAATTTTTTGATAAATATTTTTTTATATCGTCCTTATTCAATGTACTGAAACTATTAAAAATTGAATAGTAACACGATGATCAAAAATAAATTCTATATTATATTGTTTATTTAATTATTGTAATTAATATAAACCTTAAATTAATATAATTTACAATAATAAATAAAGTATTCGTACACTTGGAATTCAGATTAAATGACAATAAAGTGTAGTAGAAATATTTTAATAAGTATTTTTTAAAATACTTTTTTTAATTTAAATTAAATAAAGTAAACTAACTATAAAAGATCAAATATATAAAATGTAGTTAAATTTTAATAAGTATTTTTTTAAATACTTTTTTTAATTTAAATTAAATAAAGTAAACTAACTATAAAAGATCAAATATATAAAATGTAGTTAAATTTATTTGTAAGTATTTTATTAATATTTGTCCAATATATAAATCTATAGTTTAAATATTTTATAAATAATAATATGTAAATATTTATTATGTAATTCGTAGTTGAATATACTTGAATCAAGCAAAATACGTGTAAAGTAACTACGTAAAGTAAATGATCCGATTTAATTATTACTTCAAAAAAATCTTTTTTATTGTATTATTATCAACTAGTCAACAGCTTTGTGATAATAACAGGAAATAATAAGGTAGATAGAAATACTATACTTTTTCGACCCAATGGTTAAATTAAATAATTGACTAATGCTCAATTATTTAGGCCGTATAAATTACGTCGATATTGAAAAGATGGTGTTTAGCAAATTTATGCTCTTTAAAAATTCAATTTATTATTAATTAATTTACACTTCAGAGGTCCTTAACATAAAAATGCGATACAATTTGTGCTTTGAACTAGCAAATTAGTATCGAGCGCCATTTGAATACAAAATACAAAAAATAAGGAATGTAACGAGTTAATAGATGGACTGTATCGTGGATGGTCAGAAATGCCTGAGTATATTATATGTAAAAAATACTAATATTTCGCTGGTAATATTTCCGCACATAATGTTAACAATTGTTTACTGATCGTAAAGTAATACTTTAAATAGCATTAATTTTATAACTAACTTTGCATTTAAAAATCATAAATCAACAAATGTATTTATATCATTTTTAAGTGTAAATATAGGAATACGGTGGAAGTTTATTGGTAAAAGTGATTCTAATAAATGTAAATAAAATACAAATTTAAGTTCAAATAGAAACAGTTTACTATTGTCTATAAAATAAGGTAAATATCAATATAAACACTAAATAAATAACCTGTTGTGAATGTAACTATATATTTAAAGCTCGTAACAGTTTGTACACAAAGCTAAAACATAGTAGAATCTTAATCCTGGCCAAATTAATTGCTATAATAGTAAGAGACGTTTAATTCGAAATAAATAGACTAATAACTATAAGAGATAATCAATGTTGAGTTTAAATAGTCAAATTTAAAATTTTAAACACCTAATTAAGGCTAGATGATGTAACTTCAACAAAAACGGCGACTATATTAGTCTCGAATTTTCAATGAATTTAGAACTATAGAACATTGTTATTTGGAAAATACATTGAAACAATGGATATTTAATTTATTTTTAATAAATATGTCAACTGAGTGAGGTATCCATTACGATAGAAGCTATCGATCAAAATTAATTAAACTCATTAATGCATATGAGTACTATATATTACATCTAAATAATATTTACTTACATTTTGTTGTAATATTTACTATTGTGGCGGTAACATGACTGTTCGGAAGATATATTGTAATATTTAACGACAAATGACTTAAAATGACAACTGAATTTGACTGACGAATTCAGTTAGACATAAATAACTAGATGATATTGAATAGTAAAATTATTGCAGCAACATTCAGAATAACTTTAAAAAAAAACAAGTACTTCAGTAAGTAAGATTTAATTGTTATAGGAATACACGATTAAATGTTTTAAATGTGCTGTCGATAGTGATGAACTACACTGAATAATCAGTTTCGTTAACGGTAATCCCAAAGAGGAATAATGTATTAGAGTTAACATAAAAAGACATATTTCAGATGAAAATTATTTTACCATATTTTTATAAAAAATAGCTTAACTAGCGCTACTATTAGAGGAAATGATAGAATGAAAGTTTTTTTAGAACAAGTTAATTAATAATGATAAATGGATACTTGATAAAAACTAGCTTGTTAGTCATCATGATGTAAGTTGTGCTATTAGAATAATCGTGAAGTAATATATTACCATCAATAAGGCTTAGTTTGGAGTTATAACAATTCTCAATTATGAATTGAGAACAAAGCCATGCATGAAGCACTGTATTGGAATCATCTTAATATAATATTAATATGATACGGTTCGTCTGATTATTCAGCTGATAGTGATAAGAATAAAATAGATTGGTATCGATAACAGTGACCAAACAAGTGTAGATACAAGCATAAATTTCTAATGAAGCTAACAAAGAATACTATACCATAAATGTGTTAGCTGTTAATCTCGTAAAAAGATGTTCTATACATTTTAAAAATAAATATAATGCAGGAAAACTTCATTACCTATTTCTTTGGTATTTTTATAAATTTCAGATTAATATTTTATAATACATTTATGCATTTATACCTTATAGCTCTACATAGTGTAATTAAATGCTAATTTCTGATTTTGATAATGATCTTTACAAAAACTTTATATTTACATGTGTTCAAGCTTCTTATAGAAGCTTAGTTTTATTCAAGCTTCTTTTTTATTTTTAAAATGTATAGAACATCTTTTTACGAGATTAACAGCTAACACATTTATGGTATAGTATTCTTCGTTAGCTTCATTAGAAATTTATGCTTGTATCTACACTTGTTTGGTCACTGTTATCGATACCAATCTATTTTATTCAAGCTTCTTATAATCTATAAGAAATCTTACCAAGACGATTATCGATCGAAGACCTTATTATTGGAAGAATCATTATTCCGTAGATATAGCAGTACGTGCTAAGTACAGATCTATAGAAATTTAATAACGATTTTTTTTATATATAATTAGAATTTTATACATATTTATCTATCTTTATACATCAGTATTGACGAAATGACATTGATGTTTTAGTATTTTAAATTCAATATAAATAGTTGACTTTAATAAAAGTTGATCAATGTAACTTCATATACTAAGGGAGGGATGGAATAATGACTTATTTGAGAAATATTTCCAGAATTTAGAGTTTCGGAGCACTATTAATAACAAGTATTTAAATTACATTATATTATATATATATTATATATTATATATTATATATATGTTGTATATTATATATTATATATAAATTACACAATAATAATGTGAACTGGATCCAGATAGTTGAAACAGACTGCTTTGCGACACTTCATCGTTGAGATCGATTGTATTTGAAAAATAATGGAGTCGATAAATTTAAATTATCTAAAACAGATAAAACAAAAAAAGTTTTATATAATATTTTCTAATTTTCTATTTAAAATGATACTTCTGCTCTGTGAAGTGTATTTTATTGTTAACTGACCATTTTGACCGAGGGATTGTTAACACTTTAAATATATTATTCAATTTATAATCATTTAATCAAACTTTACATTTTTTATTAGCTATTATTCGATTTTCATCCATTTAAATATAATTGCATTATATAGCTATTTGCATTTTTTATTTTTTTCTAACAAAACCGACACTATGTATTTATAGGTATACTCATAAATTTTATTTTTTATTAATATAAATATGTAGATCGTATGGAATATCTTTAAAATACCGCATAACCATCATTGCCAATATATTTAAACAATTGCATATAGCCTGTTTATTTGAATAATGAAATATTTTTATAATTGTATCAACTTCCACTTTTTTTTTTTTTTTTTTTTTTAATACGTATTAAACATTTTGAATTTTTTAGTTCTTAATTTTAACTTTTTTTTATGATTTTAAGTTCTTGATAGTAACTTTTTTAAAAATTAAAACAATACAAGTAAGTGTAATTCCGTCATTCTCAAATTAATGATATTTTTTAATGTTTTTGTGAATGTATTTCAAAAAATTACATTAGAATTTAAAAATTATTTAATAATTACATACTTTTTACAATACCGATAATTTTATATAAATAGAAGTTTATAAGTAGAAGCATGAATTTAATATCAAGTAAATTTATGTAATATAATTTAATTGAAGTTTCATTTATTTTAAGGAAAGTCAAAATAATGAAAAATGTTATACTGCCTGTAATAAGTATTGCACGTCTGTATATTATTACTGGTAAAAACAAACTAGTTGATAATATTCGATTTTAAAATGGATTTTATAAAATAGGTAAGAATGATAAATATGAAATCATTGTAAATGCAGAGTTAATCGAATGGTTGTTACGTATTGATTTTTTATAGTTATTATTTT
Source organism: Ceratosolen corneri (assembly GCA_030522565.1). NCBI lineage: Eukaryota > Metazoa > Arthropoda > Insecta > Hymenoptera > Agaonidae > Ceratosolen > Ceratosolen corneri. Next base: position 44,627 of record JAPYYT010000047.1, on the reverse strand, counting down.
TAAATTACTTTAAAACGACTGAATTAAAAAATGATTTTTATATTTTACTACTATATTTTCTATGCACCTAAACATTTTTTAGATACTTTAGAAAATACGTTTATAAGATGAGAAAAAAATAATTTTTAAAATATAATTCTTTACTTTTTTTAATATAGTATATTATTAAAAATTGTAATTCTTACTTCTTTAGTCATTTAAACAATGACTTTGTAATAACTTTATGAATTATATTCAAGAACTTTTTATATGCAAATATTTTAAAATGGTTTAGTTCGTGGACTTCTATGAAAAAAGGACATTTCACAAAAGGTTATTTTACAAGATTTTAATTATTTAATGTTCAAAAAACTTTAAACAGTTAAGAGAGAACATATAACTTATTGTAACAATTATACCTTCAAGCAGCACTCAAGTTCAAACAAACGTCAATCTATTAAGAATATCCTTATTTTTTATCTATTACAACAAATATTTTATATCTACTTAAAAAGAATAAATATATATTAGAATTAATTTACAAATTTACAAATTATTCTAATACAAATATTTGGAAATATTTGATGTAGAAATATTTTTTATTCATATGCTAATATGAGTTTACTTTTAGCTATCGATGATATCACCGATTCTTTACCAGGGATTGAAAGGTATAAACAAGGATGCGATAATCCATGTACAGATGGTGCTCTTAACTTAAATGAAATCATGGCTAAAGCTAGCGATCAACAACCACTAGTTGATGAAGAACCAGGTTATAAAGACAATTTGTTGTATATTTATACTAGTGGAACCACAGGTCTACCTAAAGCAGCGTTATTTCCGAATTCAAGGTATGTTGGATTTTAATAATTTATATAAAATTGTTAAAATGTAATCTTAGATTTTCAGTTCAGAAGTTAATTTAATTTTTCCTAATTATATCATGATTTGATTGTAAACATTTTTAAATTCTTTATTTCCAAAAATAGGCTAATGACTTAGTGATATAAAATTGAGTGTTATAAATTTACTATAAAATTAATCGTATAAATTTATATAAAAATAAAAATATATAGACTATTTACATTTTAATATAACGTTCAACGTTGTATAATATAGAACTATATAAAAATGTATTATTTTTATGTTTTATTAGTTTTATTAGTACAAAACCAATTGTTATTAAATAACTATATGCAAATTTTTATTTAAAAAATATTATTTATTTAAAATTTATTTATTTACAAAAAGTAATGAAATAAATAATAACAATATATGAATAAGAGTATATATAAAATAATAAAATATGTTTAAAAATTATTCTCATATCTTATATACTTAACTATTTCAATACAAGATCTTAAAAAATTTATAATCTAATTTAATTGAATTGATTTATAATAAGTATATATTACAAATATAAACAATACAATTCATTTTATCGCAGCATTTAGTATAAGATTTCTAAAAATAAATAATTAATAATATAATAGTATAAATAATTTATTCGAAATATTTTACATGAGTTGCCATGATGATATGACCATGATAACCATTGTAACATTGTTACAATTTATTTCAAACATTTAAAAACGTTAATTTTAATAAATCTCGAAGATAAACAATAAATTGAACTCAATATCTAGATTTCTTTTAGAATTAGAGAAAATTTTTCTTTAATTATAGATGATATAAGTTTTTATTTTAATTTTGGATAATAATTTAAAAACTAAAGTCAATTCATTATAATAATTTCTAAATAACACTAGAAAAAACTCGTTTAGTTATTGTATTAAAACTCTTTTGTATAAGTCTTTTAATTGTATATATTTAAAATAAATTTAAAATATTAAAATATTTAAAATATTAAAAATATATTTAAAATAAATTGTATAATAATTTAAAAAAATTTAAATATAAACTTATTAATCGCATGTATAGAATTGTTATTATTTAAATATTGGAGAAAATACTACAGACATCGGTATATATATATATATCATCAGCAAATATTATCAATTATTACAACTTAATAAAAAGTAAAAACTATTAATCTAATTTATAAATAAAATTTAAATATATGGTATTAATTAATGAAAATATTGTCTTCGTAAACATTGCTTAAAAATAATAGTTATAATCGATTTGAATTCTAACTAATTAGTAATTTTTTTATAATTTAAATAAATATTGTTGTTTCTTTCAATATATTTTTTAATAATTAATTACTATTTAAATTCTAAGTAATTAGTAATTTTTTTATAATTTAAATAGATATTGTTGTTTCTTTCAATATATTTTTTAATAATTAATTACGATTAAATTTATAATACATAGATATTTATTGGTACAAACTGCGACGTATCATATGCTTGGATTAAGACAAAATGCTGATATTATCTATAATCCTATTCCTCTTTATCATATGTCTGGAGGAATAGTTGGAACTGGCTGTGCACTAATTAAAGGAATACCTAGTGTTTTAAGAACAAAATTCTCTGTAACTGCTTATTGGACTGATTGTATCAAGTATCATTGCACGGTTTGTAAAGTTCTAAAATTGTTTTAATATGCGCTTAGATTACTTAACAACTATAATTTATTTTTAGATATCACAATATATCGGAGAAATGTGTCGATATTTATTATCCGCTCCTCCTCGTCCAGAAGATAGAAGTCACGCTGTAAGATTAATGGTTGGTAATGGTATGAGACCACAAATTTGGCGGAACTTTGTCAATAGATTTAAAATAGAGCAAGTTAATGAAGTCTATGGTTCCAGTGAAGGAAATGCAAATATTAGTAAGTAATTTTATTGAGTTTAATACTGTTTATCATATAATCCATGATTGATTATCCATAATAAATTTAAATAATAGAGTAATGCTATTGAAATACATACTATTTAAATAGAAATATGAAATAAATAAAATATTAATTTAATGATAAATCTTCTGTTTATTGATATCTGTAATATTCGTAATATAAGTTAGTCATAAGAAACTAACATTATTATAAATGGAATTAATGTATATGTTCATTATTCTTTACTTTATATGCAAGTTTGTTGATTTAATAAATTATATTTAAACTATTTAAACTATTTTGTTATATATTCTTCATATTCTTAAAAATTGTATTAATTTCAAAGTACATTTAAGTAGAACGTTTAAAGTTGTTACGAATAAAAAATACTTGGTTGAAATTGAAATCAAATTAAATTATTTATAAACTTAATAAGTTTGAAAAATACTATTGCATATTAATGAATACATATTAATACATATTAATTAATTCAATTAATATAATAAAATATATAATAATTTATATAATATATATAATAAAAATTTATAATAAAATATACTTATATTTTTTAAGAACATAAATTATTAAAAATATGGAGGTAAAATATTATTAGAAAACAACCCTTAATAAAATAATTAATTAAATTATAATTTTTTCAATTTATATTAAAATGAAATTAAGTTTAAAATAATTGTATTTATTATTTTCATCATTATTTAAAAAATGCATCAATATAAATATACGTACATATATATATAGATTACTAATTTTTAATTTATAATTGAAAATAACAAAATTCCAATAGGTTAATGATATTTCAAATATTTCTTGTTATTTATATTATATTGTTACATTTTTTAAATAATGACGAAAATAATAATTTTAATTAATTTAAGCTTGTGTATTTGTTTGTATTGGTTATTTTCTATAATATATGTTTATATACATTGATAATTGAATAAAATATTTAATTAAATTATTTTTAACAATAGTTTAATTTTAAATGTTTCATATTTATGAAGCATGTACAAAATAAATATATAATTAAATGTACAAAACAGCTTTTTCAACAGAAAAAGTTATGAAGCTAAACTTTCTTTGGCTTTTTTGATAGAATAAATTGTAATTTTTTTATTAAATATAATTGTAAAAAATGAATATATAATTCCTGATAGAATTTCATAAATTTTACTTATGTAAACAAATCATATCTATTCAACTAATATAAAATCATAAATATTAAATTATTAGTCTTTAAAAATAAGATATATTTTAGTCAACGTTGATAATACTGTTGGTGCTGTTGGTTTTGTACCATCTATTTTACCAAAATCACTTCATCCAGTCGCAATAATTCGTGTGAATCCAGAAACATATGAACCCATTAGAGGTCCCGATGGTTATTGTTTACGAGCAGAACCAAGTATGTAAAGTGGTAATTTATTTATATTTAATAAGTTTATTTGACATAATTTTTAAATTTATTATTGTTTAACTACAGATGAAGCAGGTATGTTAATTGGTCTAATAAAGCAAGGCAATGCTTCTAGAGAATTTAACGGATACTTGGATAAAGAAGCATCGAAAAAGAAAACAATAGAAAATGTGTTTCTTCAAGGAGATAAAGCATTCTTAACAGGTAAGATCATTGACTAGTTCATGTAATATTTCTTTTAAAACTAATTGATTACGAAGTTGTTTATAATATTTTCATATTATTTATAACATAGAAATTGTTTTTAAGAGATACTTACTTTAAAAATACAAGCAATTAATTCTACAAGAACTCATTTAACATTCAAAATATAGTATTTTATAAACTTATATACTATAGTAAATACATAAAATATAATATATGTTCAAATTGTTTTTAATTGTAGTTATATATTTTATATGAGAGTAAAAAAGAATAAAACATTTTTTTAAATTTAAGTCAATATGTGTAACTAAAACTAACAAAAACAAATAAATGTAAAACGGTATATATTTAACTTTAAAATTTTTAAATTCTATAAATTGAAATATAAATCAAAAGTATATTTAATATAATTTTTCTATAATAAATACGGACAATTTGGTAAGTATTTGTATCACAAATAGTAACATTTATATGTTGAAATTTCAAAGTAGTAAAAGAAATTATTTATAAAAATCGTTTTATCGCAATAGAAGTCAATTGCGACAATACTGTTAAAAAAATTAAATAAAAATAAAGTCATTGCGTTATTAAAAAATAACAGCTATTAAAATATTTCAAAATTGAAATTACTTTTACTAAAATTAAAAATAAATGTTTGGCACATACATTGTATACCAAAATGAAGTTTAGTTTTAAAATTTAAATAAAAAATACAATTTTTGAATATCATCCTTTGAAATGCAATCCTTAACCAAAAACAATGTATGGTTTATAATATGATAAAAAATATTAAAAATTATAATTATAAAGATTCTATATTATTAATATTTTTAATGAAAACCTGATATTTTCTTAAAAATTTGTTCTTATATTTAAATAATTTAAAATAATTTTAATGGTATATGAGTATATATTAGTTATTATAAATGAGGTACACATATTCACAGTAGTTTTTCAGATATGATTAATATTTCATATTAAAATTAGTCAATGATCAATAGTTCAAATATACTAGTAATTTTATACATTTTTTTATATAATTATTATTTTTTATTATTTTTTTAAATTAAAAAATTTAATATTAAAATTTATTTGACTTTATTTGAATAGTACAAAATAAATAGAAAAATGATATGCATTTTAATTGTATTTATTGAAATATTAAATATTTAATAGTAATGTTATAGCTTTTATGACTTTTATTGAAATAAAATTTAATTTATCTTATATGTTGAAATTTCTGTGTACTATTTTTTATATTTTAAAAATTTTCATCTAAAAGCATTTTAATGTGGTCAACCATATTTTAATTAAAAATATTACAAGTTAATTATTTTAGTAATTATGATAAATAATATTATACTGAGCTATTTATTTGTTGGTATTTGTATATTTAAACATTAAATATTGATTTTTATTTGACTAGCATTTCCCAAGAGGAAGTATTTAATACAAAATTTAAAATTTTAATCGGGTTAATATTCAGATGTGCATCATAAAATAAGTAGGCTAAAATAAATACTCCTACTTCATAATATAAATCAAATAATTTCTAAAGCACATGAGAAATAATCACTTAATATTTTCAATAATATTTGTAACTTTCTATATGTGCAAATTTTGTTTAAAAAGAGTATATGTAATTTAAGTATTAGTATTTCAATTTTAAATGTTACATATACACAATTTTTTCACATACATACCTTGGTAATATACATTTCTATGAACAACTAACGTGGAATCGAGACCTTAACTTTATATAATAATAATTTTATTGAAATTATATTAGTTTAACATTCAAGTAAATTATTAATATAAATTTTAATACTTTATAAAATCCTTAATAAAGATTTTTTAAAACTAGGTATTATAATTTTAAAAACTTTTGAAGTATTGTAGTAAGTACTAACTATATAAATTATATAAATATAAATAAATTTTATAAATAAGAATTTAGCATAATTAAAACAGTAATGCTAAATTTTGCCATCATCTTTTGATCGTGATAATCATGTTAAATTTTTTGCATAATTGCTTATTATATTGTTACTAGTGGGAAGATAATATTTAAACTAATATACTAGTACATATTTAAACCATATTTTAACTGTAATTAATTTATAAATCAAAATTTTCGATAACAGTACAATAATTCATTTTTTAACATTTTAAACTTGTGATGCCTAATTTAATATAACCCTTAATTTTTGCTAGGTTATATGCTATGATTTGTATACATTTTTAATTTAAGAATTATATAATTTTTTAAATAGCTCTAACTCCAACAATTGATCTTCGTTAATAGTTATTCTTAACTGCACTACAAAATTTTTTTTTAAATCCTTTCTTAAGCAATCAAAACTCACACTATAAATTTTAATAAAAAAGAAATTTGTGATCAAATATTTAAAATAATATTATCTATCGAATAAACACTTTTCTATTAATTCACTCGTGTCTTTAAAAATGTTCAAAGTGTGACAGAAATCAATAAGAAATATAATTAAGATTTTTGGATTTAAATTTTTGTTTGCATTTACATACAACGTATAATGATAAATCGTCGCAATCATACAGAATTGATTTATGATTTTGAACACATCGATTTATTGTAATTAAGTATAAAACAACAGAATTTTTATTTCTAATGTTTGGTTGACATATAACTTTGATATCAATTTTAATAGATATTCTTTCAATTGGTATATTTTTATAATTACAGGTGATATATTGATCCAAGACGAATATGGTTATTTCTATTTTAAAGATAGAACGGGTGACACGTTTAGATGGAAAGGTGAGAACGTGGCAACTGCTGAAGTTGAGGGTGTAGTTAGTAATGTAGCAGGCTATAGAGATACTACAGTTTACGGTGTCCAGGTAAGTTCGACATTTATTTATTCATACTTTAATTTCATTTGAATATAAGAGGCAAAGAAACTGATTCATTACGTTCGTCTATATCATTTTATCTTAATACTACAAATTATATATTTTTACTATATAATGTTGTTTGCGATATTAAAAAATTTTAGTAGAGAAATAATTTACAGAAGTATCACAATTATTATAAAATAATTCATTGGTATAAGTTGTAATATGAATATTTTTTATAAAAATTTATATTTTAGGCATTTATATAAATTGTAACAAAAGTTTATAATTAATGCAGGTATAATTAAAAGGATAAATAACATCGTGTTAACTAGCCGCAATTTGTATGGAAAAACTTGTCTTTAAGTGAATATTGAAGAGGGCACCAACAATTTATTTAAAAACAATATGTACTTGTTGACAATACAGAAATACGAATTTTCTTCTAAGATAGTTTAGTCTTCGTTTTAAAGCAAAACCTGAAGTATTAAACTGAAACGAAAACTGATGTTTTATCCACTTCGATTAAACTGAATTTGGAAAAATTAAAGTATTTTTTTAGTAATGAAATATTTTACTATATAATACATTAATATATATTTCGAATGCTGTTCTACTGAACATCTGCGAAGTAACTACTCACGGAAAGCATCAACACACCAGAGCAGCAGTTTTAATAAACGCGAAATCACCAATTTCGGAGAGTAATTTAAAATTTTGTGATTATTTCATTTAAATTATGATTGATATTAACGGATATTTATGATATGGGAAGTTTTTAAATTTTTCATACAAATATAATAGTTGGAATAAAAATTAAATTAATAATTTACGTTGTTTCAAATTAGGTAATAAAATTCATGGTAGATTGGGAAGATTTTTCTTCTCAACCAGGTGTCAGTGTCATATTCGAAGAAAAAAAATATAATTACGTGTAAAGAAATTTAATTGAGCAAATACAGAGCGCGAAATTTAGTAAATTTTAAACATGAATTTTATTGATAAAAGCAATAGAAAACTTAAATAAACTGTAAAATGAGACAAATATTTAAAAAATTAAATATTAAAAATATTAAATAAATAAATAATAAAATCATAATATAAAATAATAAATATTAAATTAAATATTATTAAAAATTAAATGCCTTGAAAATAGATAATTAAATAATTTTTAAAACAAATTTAACTTACATTTACAAAAAAATTAAAATTGCAGTATCGTTCGTTTAGTCTATTACATATTTTGGGGATATTAATACAATTTAAGAAAATACGGAAAATTTAGTAATATTTTTTAACAGAACAGAAAATATAGAAAACAGAACAAAAACACTTTAATATCTTATATCAAATATTTAAATTAGTACAAAAAAAAATTAGTTAATATTTGAATACCTTTTGAGTTATTTTCAATTCAACATTTATTTCTTTTAGTTAATTTGAAACTGATTGTCTAAGTTATAAGATCATAATTCATAAAATATAGCAAAGTAACAACAATATTACATATGTAATCAATTATTCAATATCTCGGAACACTAAAAAAATATTGATTTGTATCTTTTAACAGATCTTAATATACAATTTATGATTACATTATCAATTATTCAATGTTATTATTTGATCTTTAAAAATGTATAAATTTTAAATTGGGCATACTATAAAACAATTATTATATTATTATATATTATTATAATATATTTTTTTAGATAATACAAAGTTATAATAGGATACTAGCTTTTCGAGAACTTTTCATACAAATATAAATAGATAGAAACTAGTATTATATTATAGTCAGGATAATATGGGAGCTGAATAAAATAATAATGGTACTTATAAATAATAGTAATACTTTGCTGTTGTAAACTCGAATACGATAAAACGTATTAAAATTTATTTATAATAGATGATTATTTTATAATAATTGTTAATTGTAATTGTTCTCATCCAAGTTTAAATTCAAAAATATAAAATTAATATTATTAATAAATTAACATTTTCTTTCTTGTTATTTCTTGTAAATATTGTTCTTATAAGTTTAAATTTAATATTTATCAGAAGGAATAAGTTACTTTAATATGATAATACCGATATATCAAGATTCCAATTATATTTATAAGAAATTAAAAATTTAATGCAATTTTTCGAATAGAAAAATGAACTTGTTTATATAAAAATTGAAAATATTTTCATTCATTCTAAATTATGTGAAGAATAATAACATTCGTACATAGGCTGTAATAAAAAATTAAACAATATTTTAAAGCTTCTGTTTGTTTAATAAAATTAAATAATATATTTACAATGATTTAAAACTTTTTAATGAATTAAAAATATATTTATAATTATTTTTCATATCTATATAATATGGTAGAAATAATCACCCAAATGGCCAAACGGTTTCGTGTTAAATAAAAAAATATTTACAATATTTTACTGTAACTGAGGAATTCATAAATAATCATAAAATAATCTAAATGGTGACCAAGCATAAACTTTAATCCCTTTATACTTACTAATAATTAAAAGCAAGTAGTATACATTTGTTGTTTCTCACTAAAATATAATAAATCAAATTATAAATCTAGTTTTTAATCGAAAGCAATAAATTAAACATACCAGTGCCCATTTTTTATATTATAGTCTTAACTACTATATTTCTTAAGTCTGTCTAAATAAAAATAGTTATATGGAAACAAATTGTAGAAAATTATTATGTATAAAGATTTACTATTTAATATTTTGAAAAGATTTTAATTGACACAAACATAATATTTGTTTAAAATTATCAACATTTTCATTAAATTTATTGAATTATTCTTATCCAAATCTTTAAATTCTAGAAATGAAATTTAAATAGGCATTTAAAGAAATATTACAGTGTTTAACAAATTCTAGTGTTATTTTTAACAGTAAAAAAATTCAATGTATTTTATTTATTATTAATATTTTTAATGTGCACAGTAAATTGATTCTTTTTATTAAATTAATTACATCTATAATTGTAAAATTAAAAAAATATAAATAAATGGAATAGCGTTCCAGTTGAATTGAGTTTATTTTACATTACAGTTTATAGAGTAACTAGTAAAATTCCGAATCAGCTCATATTTTTATTAAGTAATATAAATAAATGATCATCTAAAATATTTTTAAAAATCAAATGAGTTAAATAACGAAAATTGGAAAAATTTAAAGTAAAAATTTATTGAAAATGTATATTATTTCTTAAATAATTATTTATTAAAAATACAAAATACTGTATTAAAAGTAGTAAATAAATGTTTAAAATATTATTTGTAATATAGATATAATTTTATATTATTTTTTTTGAAATTCAGAATTTTAATAGTAATATAAGTATTTACATTCCACTGTAGATTGCTAATAAATTAAGATTTTTTTAATAAAATAATGTAATAAAAATTAGTATATCTAATGTTAATGGAATAAATTTATTTGCGGATGTTTTAAATATTTTTTTACATTTTTTAACATAAATTCTATTCTTATTGTTTATTTAATGCTGTTTTTAAGGTACCTGGAATGGAGGGCAGAGCCGGAATGGCAGCAATTGTTGACCCGGACAGTCTTCTAGACTTTAAAGCTCTTGCTGAAGGTCTCGATAAATCGTTGCCATCTTATGCCAGACCAATATTTTTACGAATTGTAAAGGAACTGGAACTTACTGGTACATTTAAGCTTAAAAAAATTAATTTGCAAAAGGAAGGGTTTGATCCTAATAAGATTCAGGATAAAGTGTACTTCAGATCTGGGAATAAAGAGTATGTCGAAGTCACACCTGAGCTTTACGAAGAAATCATATCCGGTACAGCAAAACTATAAATTAGATCGTACAAAATCAAAAAATCACAAATAATAACATAAAAATACACATAACATACATAATAGGGCTTTCTTTGCTTATCGGCAAGATTATTGCCATCACACGTACGTATGCGCGGACGGAGAAAAGCAATACTGAAAGGACTTAAAACAAAATTAATTTCTTATACATATATAACAAGAGCGTCCTGAACTTGCTGAGCAATATAAGCTCTTGTGATGTATTTTTCGTGATATTTTACTTAAAAAAAGGAAGAAAATAAAAAGTATGAAAACTAAAAAAATTAGTAAGTAACAAAAATACTAATAAGGTTCCCTTTACGTATACAATTTTTAGTAGTCCTTCGATTAGAATAAAGCAAGTTATTTTCAATTTAACAATAGTCTATCGTTGATACAAATAAAACACATAAAATTTTCATAATATATAGAAAAATATAAAAATAAAAGTTACACAAAGAAAAAGAAAACAAGAATAATATTAGTAACAAGAACATCAATGAAAAAATTTTCATATACGTGCCCAAATTTTTTTTATAAACGAAACATAGAAACGCACTTTGCGTTTATTTCATTTTGCAAACAGGCATTAATTCGATATTGCTCATTAGTAACTTATAATTTGCGATATTTCCCTCCTAAAATTATAGAAATTAGTTTTAATTGTAGAGCGAAAGAATATTAAAAATAAATGTATTTGTAATAAAAATTTTACTTTTATTTTGGCACTACTACTATAAAATAATTTTGTTAATATATTAGAGTTATTTCGGTGTGTTTAATCTAAATTGAAATTATACTAAATTCAATTGAATCATACTACTATTTGTGATAAGATATACAAAATTCGTACATTTATAAAATATAAATATTTCTATATGTAAAAAAATTATTTGTATTAGTTCTTAGTGTATATTTTATAAAATTCCATTTAAGGTATGGTTTCCTTTTAGTGACAATATATATTAGGTAAAAATTATTTAAATTTTTGTTTTTCGATAACATTGAAAATGAAATTAAAATGAAAAAAATGTCAATTTTATAAAAATTGTTATATTATTACATTACAGCTAGCATTATATCTCAATTTTAAAATCAACATACAACTTAAAATGGGAGACCAATATTTTTATTGCTTTATCGCATAATCACTAAATTTCTATAATTACATTTATTTTCTTTATAATAAAAATATATTAGGCTTTTATAGTAATACAGAAAAGAAGTGCATATTTATATATACATCTTACAATCTCTAAATACTTACAAATTATTACATTTAATTATAATTACAAATCTTTTAATTTCGAAATATTTGTACAATAATTAAATAGAAGATAATTGAGATAAAGCTCAGAATTTTCATTGTCATATTCTAATTTTTTGTAAGTGATTTAAAACTTACTCACGAAGAATGAATAAAAACATATAACATGAACAAGAAAAAACTAAGTTTTAGAGTTAAGTTAAATTTATTTTATTTTGCGTAAATTAAAAAAATAATTTTTAAATAACGTAGCTTAAAGATTTATTGAAAATAAAAAGATAGAATAAATATTTAATGCAGTGTAGTTTCGAAATTGTTATCAATAAATTGATTGTCATGATATATTATAAAATAATACCTTTTATTTTTACTGTAGTTGTACAATTCAAATCGTGATATGGTTTGTGGTAATTTATTATTTAAAAGAATTTATTTATGGAGGCTTTAAAAAAAATCATTATACATAAGGTAAGACTGAATGTTGCGAGTGATTTGTTGACATTTTTTTGTTGTATGTAAATAAAGAACAATTTAAATATGATGTTAATTTCATGTTCATTTTTTATAATTTCATTTGTAATATAAAATAAATTAATCATAAATTAAATCATTATTCTGTAATAAAACGTTCTTATTATAAATATTCATTTTCAAAAATTACAAATTTTTAATTATACAAATCACTAAAAGACCGAATATAAAACGTGATTTATATTATAACAAAATTATCTGACTTTTAATTATATTACATATTTAATGCATTTTAAAAATAATACTAGTATAATTTTGATTATATATATATATATATATTATTTGAATTATGTCTTAAAAAATTTTATTTATAATTTTACTAATTAATCTAGATTTCTTGAATGTATCTGAAATGGTTTGTCATTCAACATTATTTAAACTATAGTATTTCACTAATAAATCATAAATTTGTAAATTTTCCTAGAAAGTTATAATCACAATAATCTTATATAATTAATTTACTACATTTTATGTATTTATTTATATACTACGTTATATTATACATTTTATTTATATACTACGTTATATTATTAATCACATATAATAAAATTAATTTTACTTATTTTCATTTGTTGAAAACAAAAAAATTATATTAATCAAATTGAAGATCTGTTTACATAAGTATTATTATTTTGGATCAATTTATGAAAATTAAAATATTTCCTGATCGTTTTTGATAAAGCTCAATCTCATTTATAATTTTCATGCATTAATAGGCATGGTATTTATTCAGTAAAATAATAAAATTTTCCCAATAATTGATAACAAATATTTCACAATGTTCGGGATTCAACTCGAGTATGTGCTCTCCAGATGGTCTGAGGGAGAGCCAGATAGTAGAAGGGGAAATTTAGAGAATTGATAGATTGAGAGAAATGAAGACGGTGGAAAAGTTTGTAATACTGTAAAATGTCTTTATTTAATATGTGGTAAATATGTTGTTTTTATTTTGAAAATTAATTTTCGTGCCGTAGCTATATTCAGACGTAAATTAAATACAGCGGAATTTGGAATGATTCGGATAATTATACCTTTTACGTGCTTTTACTTTGTGTTAATATAGTTATTTTTGGCCAGGTTAATACACCTGATAGTTATTTTTGGCCATCAGTAGACAATCAAAGAGCAGTCCGAGTAAACGATAATTTGTTGTCGAGATATCGATAAATTTTTATTGGAAAAGGAATATTCGGTGTATATTCGGGGAAAGCATTTGACAATCATAATCACAAAATATACCAAATAATTTTCAAACAATAAGGTAGTACAGGGCGACCGTCAAGATTCTTTTGGAATCTCGAATACACATGTATTTTTTACAGATTTATATACAAGGCATATAAACTAAAATTTTCTTATGATTGAATAATCAAATATTTTACATGTACAATTAACAATTTTAAATATTTTTAAATCTACAAATCAAATTAATTTTTCTGTCAACTTAAATCAATAGCTTTTACCATTTGGTCTAGTGCTAAGCCCAAACATTTTCCACTTTAATATTTCTTGCAAAAGTCTTTCTTGATCAAATAAGATGTAAAAGCATTGCCACTGCTTTATTAAATGCCAAATTATATTATTTTTAAATACTTTAAAATTTATGAATACTAATAAATAAATAATTTGTATATGACTTAAAAATATTTATTAATCTCATAGTCTCTACTAGTTAAAAACTTAAAAAGAACATGCTAAAGATATTTAAATTTAATATGATCTTCTTTCGTATTTTATGCTTAGAAGTAATACTTTTGAAAGAACTAAGATTAAAAATTATTGTCAATTGTTCAGGATCACTGTCTAGTGATGAAGAAGTAACTCTTAACTCTACGTATAGTCTTTTCCATGTCAGTTAATTGACGCTGAAGAATTTTCACAGTCCAAAGAAAAATATAAATACAAATAATCAAATAGGATTGATTAAAGTTTGAATAAATTTTATTTAATTTTTTGCTTTTATTTGATTGATATATTATAGTAATTAATGATATTAATTATTATTCTTTTCATAAAATTAAACGATAAACTTCAAAAAAAAATTTTAAATGTTGAACTACAGATAAATATTTTTTATAATTTTAAAGAATATTTTAAAACTTTTACAAAACAATTTATACGGAAAAATGAAAAATTGTCCAGTTTCATATATAATATTTAAATATTTATAAAATGATAAAATGCAATAAATTTTGATTTCATAATAGATAAAACATGTAGAATTAAAAAAATTAATAAATTGAAATATATGATAGAAAATAAAACCAAGTTCATACTACAATAATAAATTGAAGATAATTAAAATGCTAATTCATTTGTAAAGCAGAAATATTTAATTTTTCTTAATATTAATAAAGAGGAATATTAAGATTTGATAATTTTTAAAACATTTCTATAATTTTATTTTGATGACTAATCTGAATTACTTATATTTTAATTTAAATTTACCTTATTTTAATCATTTAATTGTTTTTATAAATTTGATAAAGTTGTTCTTAGTATCTTTTCATTCCTTTTTATGATACAATTCATTTCTTACTTTTTCAATATTTAGAAAATTTGGGAAAACTTCATCCAGTCTTTTCTTTTTTACTTCTTAATGTTTTCTCTAGGTTATATAATTGATTTTGTAGTTCTATATTTTTCAATTCTTGTGCTTTAATCTCTTACTTTTGAGAAATCAATGTTATTCAAACTAATGATGGATTTTTTTCAGTCATTTCCTTTTCTAGAGTAACATTCTTATTTATTTTTATTCTTCTTTTAATTTATCATCTTCCAATTTTAATAATTTATTTTTTAATTTCTCGTCATTAAAAGTTGATTGTAATTAAAAAATTCAAGTTCTCTCTGTTTAAATGCATATGACTTCTTCTAGAAATGATTTTTAAAGTGTCATTTCATGCATTGAACGCTCCTAGTAATATATAAATTTATTATTTTCAAAATAATAATCAATTCATTACAGATTTTTTTTTAATTTCATAATATATGTGTCAACAATTTTTAAATCTTTTAAAAATAATTTTAAACATATACTTAAAGATCCAAATAAGAAAACTATAATTATATGTGAAAAAAGGAATCATATTAAAATTAGAATCTTAACAAATAAAACGCAGATAAAATAATAGGAATGGTATAAATAAATAAAAGGTATACAAGATCTTTTTTTTTATTCAAGAAATTAAAAATACATATTAATTGTTTATACATAATATATTTCGACAAAATAATAAATTATACCATAAAATTATCTTAATAATATGCAAAATTCAATACATGTTAATGTAATAGAAGAGTACTTTTTTCTATTTACATATCTTCTATTTGTGCCAAGTTTTATGATAAAAATAATAAAAGCATAAATAATACTTTGAAACCTAATAATTAAAATTTTAAAAAATCATAAATACGTTCAAAGATTTGAAAAAATAATTCTGTAATTTATATTCTTTAAGAAAACAATAAATAACTTTAATGTACTATTTAGAAGTGCATATAAATAAATTTCTTAATTAAAAAAAAAAACAATAAGTTGTATAGTTTTATATAGGAGGAATATAAAATTCAAGCAAATGCTTTGTTTTAAAATAAATTGGGATATAGTGCTATAATCATTAAACCAACAAACTAAATCGAATGTTTGACATACTCTTTGCTAGACATGTCATCCAGTTGAAAATCCAATTAACTCATATATCATTATTGTGCCTAATGGTAACTCACAATTTTTCGCTTAAATTTATCAACTTCACTATCAACATTAACTCGGAGCTCTTTTAATTCCATAGCCATTTCATCAATGTCCTCTGCCATGCGCAACAGCCTAAAATCTTTCGTTGCCATTACGACACTATTCACCTCAATCTTAGCCTCAAGTTCCTTTATTTTCATTCTCAATGCCTCTTTTTCTTGTTCTACTCTTCTTCTCTCTAGACCTTCCTCACCAGCCTGTCTACTCAACCTACCAACTTGCATTTCCAAGCTAGAAATTTTACTAGACCAGCTGGTTTTAATATCTGATAAATGCACATAAGTCTCTTCTAATTTTCTTTCTAAAAGTGTTCTTTCACGCATTAGATCTGCTACCCGATCATCTACTGTTCCTTGATCACTTGATTCCAAGACTACTCTTTGTTCAAGAATAAAAATTTTGTCTTTTAAGTTTCTCACTTCTTCTTCTGTTTGTGCTAATTTAATAGAGAGTTGAGCTCTTTCGCGTTGTGTAGAGTGACGTAAAAATTCCATTTCATCCTGAAATTTAGTTATTAAAACTTATAGATTATTAATGAAAAATAAATACCGAAAAATAGTACTTTAACATTTTTTTTCAATATTTGCTATACATAAATTATAAAATTATGCATAAAGATAATAAGCATTCAGAAATTTTAATTTGTATAAAATATAAAATATTTCTAATAAAATTCTTGTCATTTTTAGATCTCCTACACAAAATAAGCAAAATATCTTTTGTAAAATAAGAAAAAATTAACTGTATAAATAAAAAAACAATAAAAATATTAAAATTTATGACCATTAAACTTTTAAAATAGATTCTTTTGAGAACAAATAAAAATTTATAAAACATTATTTCAGAATATAATTTTTAAATGATTTTACATCCTATTTTGAAAAAATATAGAAATAAAATATCACTTATGCTGCAAAGACATACCTGAAGTATTAGCAGTAGCACCAAAAAATAAGCAGTAATTTCCATTGTACATATTCTTCAAAACTTCAAATTTGAAACGTATCAATTCTTCATGCGTTTTTCACATATATGTGTATTCAGCCACAAATTTTTTATGATCCATAACTCTTAATAATTTACCATAATTTATATTTATTTTAAATTTCAATTTCAATTAAAATATAAACATGAACATGTATTTTTTTCATTATTTAAAAATATCTGGTATAACTGTTTCTGAGTGATGGAACATTTTATTTTTTTTCACCTTTTAGGTGATATTTCCGAAAATTCTCAAAATGTATGTGAATTGGTAAATGGTTATAATTTAATGAAATTTATTTACAGTGGATAGAGCACAGACAAAACACAAAGCAAAGTAATTCAAACTAAAAAAATGTTTAAAAATAATGAATTGCATATTGAAAAAAACATTAATAAAAATAAATAACATGAACAAAAATACAAAAGATGATTTTAAATTAAGTGCCATATAAAATCATATTTAACAACTTAGTGACAATATATATGTATAATATATATATATATATATATATATATATATATATACAAAAGTATAAAACATATTTACACATATATAAAGCAGATGACCAAATAAGTAAAAATTAAATTTCTACCCTGCTTACTTGTATATTATTTAATTCATCCTCGTATCGTCTCAATCTTAATAGTTCTGTTTTTAACTTTTCAATTTCAGATGTTGCCATTTTTAAATGTTGAGACTTATATCCTATATCTTGTTCTTTAGCGAGCAACTACAAATTTATTATGTTTAGTCTTTATTATACATAAATATAAATATTATGTTATTTAAAAATTACAAGATGCTTTATTTTAGCCATTTCTTGAGTTTGAAAGCTCTCTAGTTGTTCTGCATTTTCTTGAAAATTATACAATTTTTTTTTGTACTCTAAAATATATAAATATGATTTATTCTTATAAAATATTTAAGGAATTTATTTATTTATAAACTTAATATTAAACCTTCTGCATTATTTAATGCTACTTCCAGTATATTTTTTGTACTTTCTGCCTTTAATCTACCTTCAATAAGCTTGGTTTTTTCTTTCTCATGTTTTTTTATAATTTTCTTCCATTCTTTTTCTCTTTCGAATAACTTTATTCTATATTCTTCTTCTTTTTTTTCCATTTTCTTCATAAGCTCAGCTTCTCTTTTTTGTATTTTCAGTTTCCACTCATCTTCTTTATTTTCAAATAATTTAAGAGTTTCAGGTGAAAACATAATTTCATGATTAAGCTTTAAATCAAAA
The DNA here is from genome assembly GCA_030522565.1 of Ceratosolen corneri. Taxonomy (NCBI): domain Eukaryota; kingdom Metazoa; phylum Arthropoda; class Insecta; order Hymenoptera; family Agaonidae; genus Ceratosolen; species Ceratosolen corneri. The sequence goes on along the minus strand of JAPYYT010000047.1, from coordinate 25,692 downwards.
CTATTTTCTCTTTTTACATGAATGGATGGTGAATGATATACAATACTATCATACTTTGATTCATCTACCGAAAGTTGAGATCCACTCATACTACTGATTGAACCAGTCTATAAAGTTAAATAAATTTATTCAAGATTATTAATAATTTTTTAATATCATATAAAAAATAATGATAGAACAAGAACATAGTTAATGTATATCAAACCTGAGAAAGATGCCTATTTAGAGTTTGAACACTTTCTATGTTCCTAATAACTGTTGTTACATCATTACCAATTTCTTCCTTAATTTTATTCTTTAAATTTGCAAACATATTTTTTAAAATTTGTAATTAAATGCTGAGTATAAAAGAAAATCAACCGAATTACTACTAAATTATTTGTCAATATTCTTACCTAACTTTGTGTAAGCAATATCAATAAAGGTCTATACAACTTACTCAAGTAGTGGCAAACTTGTTTCTCGGATATCGTAAAAAAGACCGAAGACCATATATGCTTAATTAATGAATATTTTATCAATATTTATTAATCGCATAAAACTCACTCTGTTTTTCGTCTTGTCATATTTTAATTTTATCAACTTTATTTCTTATTCGCAATATTTTATATTTATACATAGTACATTAATTATTTAATTAACAAATTTCAAGTTACGTACGCAAATACGTATAATTGTAAATTCATCTGATTTCTCTGCCGAATATACAATTCATCTACTTACGTAGCGTTGGCAGACGTTCTAAAAGCGGAAAATTTGAAAAATTTAAAGTGAAACATGAAAAAATTTTAAGTACAGATAGGCTACTGTAATCCACATTGTGTATATAAGTTTGTAAGTCAAAACATTATATTGAATAAATACAAAAGTTATTAAAAATATTTTTATCCTAATTTCAATGATTGCTCGAGACATTTGTAAAAGTGTTTAATCAAGTATAATTAAAAATGTATCTAAAAAATGTAAGTAAATAAGGTTGACGAAAACAATATATTTATATTATATCATGCTCAATGCATCAATGCAATCGAAAGATTGCATTACAATATGAAAGGAACAAGACATAGCTAGTAATAAATTATAAATTAATATATTAAATAATATACGAGACATGAAAAAAATCATATAAAATCATTTCAATGCAGATTTTTCAACATATTTCAACCAAAGTAACTTGGTGATCATTTTTTTAATATTTCATGAATTTGATATACATCTGTCTTCAATTTTGTACTTTTAAATAATACTTATAAAATGCAAACAGTTTAAATTAAAATGTATTATTACAACGCAGTTCATTATTTAATTCTCTTATTAATTTTTTTTAAGTAAAAAAACTTAACGTTTTCAACATATTTACTTATAAAATTATTATAACCAATGAATTTATATGCAAATTTTTAATATACATAATAAAGAAAAATAGAAAAAGTTATAATTTAAAAGTAATCTTGTTGAATGATGGTATAATTTAACTTTCATGTTCTAGATACAATGTGCATTACTTCTTTATATTATAAAAATTTGAAAAAAGGTATATCTTATTAAATAAAATAGTAGTTAACACATTGGGAATATATTACACGTAACTTTTATCAATATGGAAAAACATTTTCTTAATTTCTATTTTATTTCTAGCTCTAACGTTCTTTAACAAATTTTCAAAATGTCAAAGTACATATTTAATTCCCATCACTCATTAATAATTTAATAGAAAACTAATAAACTTTTGCCAAAATTAAAATAGATAATAATAATATTATTATAATGTTTTTAACATTAATAAATAAATTTTAATCAAGATATATACAAATACAGCTATTTTCTTCTGTAGTTTTAATGCATTAGTATAAAATATTTTGTAATTTGTTCAAATATAATAAAAATATTAAATAAGGAACGACAAACAAAGTATTTACCGACACATTAATGTTGTCTTTAAAAACGCTTTATTTTTACTATATATTAATGTAAAAACAAAAATTTAAAAGACTTAAATAAAAAAAAAAGGAATACTAAAAAATGCACGTTTTTTCATATCTCAAGAGACAACTAAATTTACCAGTGTATGAAGCCAATAAATAATCTAGCACTTTAAAAAAAAACTGCTTTATCATTCATCTTGTTAGGAGCGTGATATCGCTCCACGAAAAGTGATGATAGTATATAAAATCATTCTTATGTTCAAAATAGAAACTTAGTTAAGACTTTTAAATACTTTTCATATTACAGTTGTTAATATTACAACTAGGTATATATAAAGAATTAGTCATATAATATATTTCATATGTAAATAAAAAATCTATAAATTTCTTAAATACTTATTTTATAATTGTCGTTCAAAATTTTAACACAAGAAATGTTACATTTATAAAATTTTAAATTGAAAAATATAAAAACTTACAAAAATATTTAATCAATTATATTCATACTTTCATCAATTAAAATGAAAAATAATGATTGTGACAAATATTAACTAATATTTTCAACTATGCCTTAAAAATTATAAAATATGTGTTATACTGGTCCATTTATCTCTTCATTCTTGTATAATTAATAAATGCCCCATCTTCAAATAATCTATTAATAAAATAAAATATCTTATCTGAAATAGTAACATTATATTATTTAATAAATAATAGCTAGAACGTATTGTTTAAAAATCGAACCAATAATAAATTTTTACAAACTATAAGATATTTATAAAAATTATTTTCAATATCTTCAAGCTTTCTGATTTTTATTAAAAATTTATATATCTTTTTAAATAGAAAAATTGAATATTATCAATGGCTTATTAGACTAATATTTCTTATGAGTCATTGATGAAGTAAGTATTGTTTATTACTTTTTTTATGTTTGGAAAACATTGTCAATTTCTGAACTAATAAGCTATATAAACAATTATTTATTTATTTAAACATAGAAAATATCATTTTTAGTCATAGGTTTTTTAAATTTTTAAAATATTAATTTTATTATGTATATTATTTTAATTTTATAGTAAAAAGTTAAAAAACTAAAAAATTGCACATCATTTCAGATTTAATAGTTAATAAAATTGAAATCTATCGCTATTTTAATTATAAGAATTTGAATGTATCCATGCACAATAATTATTAATAATATGCAAAATTATGAAAAATATGTTAAAGCTATAATTTATATTCTCTAAAATAAATGAAACATGAAACTAAAAGAAAAATTATTAGTATACTTATTAAAGATTATTCTAAAATAATTAAAATATTTATAAATTGAAAAATATATACTGCCTGCTTGGTTAACAATTCATTGAAAAAATAATAAGATGTAAAGAAACAGAGAGAATAAAATAAAAATACATCATATAAGGTATATCATTTATTTTATCTTATGTACATAATCTTGACAACACCATAGGAAAAATCTTTAGATTTATTCCATTACTTAGTTGACAGATTCTATTTTACGTTTTTATTACTTCATTATGAATTTTATTTATTTATATCGATGTTTATATTTTATACAAAAAAATTAAGTTGCATTAAGTTAATATGTTTGTAAACATGTGTTTGTTCTTGGTGTAAACGTTTACCAATAAAGTAAAAAATCAATAATAAATTGTCAATATGCATATATAAAATTATATTGTAGGTAAAAATGTATATAAACAATATACATGGGACGGTACCTGTTTGATGTTTTACCTTTTATTTTTTTTACTTAGAAAATTGTTTGTTTCTTGAAGTAGGTACTTTGGTAAATATTTCTGGCTGTTAAAGTAGTTATACAATATAGAAATTAAAGCACGCATATTCACGTCACGTACTTAATTCTATAAATTATCTATTGATTGATATTCATATTTTTTCAATCCCCTTATATATTTCTATATAATTTTTTACAATTATTAAGTTTTTAAAAACTTTGAAAAATAAAATACTTTCTTCCACACACTATTCATATATAATAAAAATTTATTTAATTTAGTCATATTATTAATAATAAATTTAAAAAATTCTATTTTAATAAATAATTTGCAATTAATTAATTTAATTTTTATTATTTATCATATAGTTTAATAATTTTTTATTAGCTTAATTCATTACTATAATTCTACTAATAAATTTTTATTTTCCTTGTTCTAATCAATTTATAGCTTACTTCACGTTTGTTAAGTTTTAAGTCTAAAAAGATAATTATACTTATATATAGAATTGTTTATACAATAAAAAATTTTAACTGTTATAATATTACAATATTTTATTTTAATTTTTAAAATAAAAAATTGTAATTTCACAGAAGGAAGACAAATATCTTTTTCTAGCAATACACAATAATATTTTTTGTTTTTTAACTGATAGGATAAGATATTTTATAAACATTGATCTATAGAAAATTTTAAAAACTCAAATTAATAGTAAATGCATGCTTGTTGAATATAAGTAAATACAACTCAAAAATTTAAATATTTCTTAGAGTTTTATTCGAAAACTATAACACAAAGAATAAATTTATTTATTAAATGTTTCTGTTTTCTACAAAATTATTAAAAATTCATGTGTTTGTGATTTCGATTACAACTAGATGCATTGACATTAGCAATTTTTGTGATTTCGATTACAACTAGATGCATTGATATTATCAATATTTATCGGGTTTATTTAAAACTGATCATTTGACTTTTACTATGAATTTTTAAGGAGGTAACGCTATTCAATCATTAATATCTAAAATTTATTAACATTCGGTATATAAATATTTTCATGTATTAATTTATTGCTTCTTTTAATCATTGTTTTTAAATTTAATATTCAATTGGCTCGTTTAATCTAGCCATACCCAATCTTCTTATCTATAGGTCATAACTTCTGTCGCATCAAGCAACTTATCTACATTCGCCATTCTTCATTAAATGAAAAAACGTATTACCCAAAATAGAGGGTTATTAATTAAATTATTTTCTTGCATTCATATAAGTTTACAAGATTATAAAGATAAAGTTGAACTCTCTATATCCTCGTTTGAATGCACAACAGCCTTCATATCCCAACTCGCACACGTCGCACGTAAGCGCACGCAAATTAAAGAAGATGAAAGTACAATATTTTATTGCATATCCTAAAAATATTATGTTTAAAATACATTTAAATGTATATATGAAATTAAGTCTTTAATAAATGTTTACTATGAGACAAAATTATATATTAAAGGAGTCAAACTTTATTCTAGTTTGTAATCTTATAAATTAAACAATTTGATTTTATTCTACTTTTTATTCTGCCATCAATTATTTTAAATTTTATTTAATTTCATTAACATTCAAATTGAATGGGTTTATACTGCTTATCGTACTGGAATGGATATTACTTTGTTTCATTGTCAGACTTGATTCACGTTGTAAAGAGACATAGCTCATTTCTGAATTTAAAAGCAATTTATTCAATCTTTGATTCAATTTAAAAAGTTTTTGAGAGTCTATAACTTATATTCAAATAGTACATTTTTATTATTTTTACACAATAACAAGCTTGTGTTGTGATATCTTCACAGTGTTGAGCAAGCTGACACAGTTTATTAATATGAATACAACCATGTACACTATTTCTTTTCCTCTTTTTTTTTTTTAAACTATCGAATTTCATCTTGTAATCCCAGTTTATGTATAAAATCAATACCAATAGATTTATTAATAAACCCTACTTTTTTAATTGCACATCTAAAATATGTTATAAAATTACACTAATTTAATGAAAATAAAATGTACGAATTTAATTATAATTTAAGATAAAAATTCATTACAATTTCTGTCATAACTTAATATTATAGTTTACCATGACAGAATATATCAGACACTTAATGAATACATACATATTAAATATTCATTGCAATTATGATATTGTCAACAAACATGGCCCAAATATTTCATTTTCAATAACTGATAGTGAACTTAGAAAATTTAAACATTTAATCTTATTTGTTTTGGCACTACATAAAAATCTTAAATCAATTTAAATCTTTTAAAAATTTTGAATAGATAATAATAATCCACTATGTCAATGTGTATTGAAGTGTATATTAACAGTAAATTCTTTTAATTGAATATTAAATATTCATATCACTTAAACTATTCCAAGAATTATAAATTAAAAATGAAGATATTTTGCTAAGAATGTTGCAAATTAGTTTTAAAGAAAAAATCTGATTAATTTCAACATCATTAAAAATTATTGTTATTCAGCTAAATATATCTGATCAATATGTATTAATGTATGCAAAGTAAATACTTATTAACTTATATAGTTATTTATTCTGTTTCTTAAAAAAATATAAATATAAGAAATACAGAAAGAAGAAATAACTATATAAGTTAATAGGAATTATACATATAAAAACTAAATTCCATGTGTTATATGTATATATACATACACTTTAATACAGACTTTAATTTTTTATTTTTATATGGTTTAATCCTTGTTGCTGTTGAAATTAATTTATTTTTTAAACCTTTATGTTAACATATTAATTTTAATTTAATACATATTTGTACTTAAGATAATTTTTTAATAATGACCGATGATTTTACATCATTTGTATTTATTTATTTTCAACAATAAATAATAAGAGAAGCATTTATATCTTTTAAATTTGATAAAGATGAAGCATGGAATAATCCTTTTCATGGCTTGCTTTCAATAAAACAAAATTGTTTAAAAAATCAAAGTTTATACGTATTTCATTAAAATTTGTATATTAAGTCAAAACAAAATTATAATTATCATTAGTAGTTCATGAAATTAAATTAATGTTTACAATATTATATTTTCATTATTTTTAATGATGTTTAAAAGGTTAAAATTTTAAAGAATATATCGTAAAAATATTTACCATGTAAAAATTTTCAATGTGAAATTTATTTTTATTGAATTTCCATTAACTTACCCATAAATGATAGTAAAAAATTCTATTGGTGAGTAGCACATTTTTAATTATTCTACCATTTAATAATGTAGATCAAGATAAAATTAGAATAAGAATAGCGAATCATATCGAATTTTGTAAATATATATTTCTATTGTACCCCCTCCCACTCATCTATTATATACCCTTATATTTTGTTCCATGCGCTTATCATTGGCACGTTTCATTTTTTAACAAATAATATATATTTGCATGAATTATGTAAATACATATATGTAAAAAACAAATTTTTTAACTCATCCTTACATATTCATATGCATATGAATACATACACTCGAACATACGTATATATTTATTTTCTTATCGCAATAGTGTTAAAGTAAAAAATTTTGTTAAAATACGCAATGAGAATCACACTACAGCGAATCACACCGAGATCCTTCTACGTATGAAATTCGTAAAAAAGTGGTTAGCTCGCATGTCATTATCTAAGTCAATTCATTAAACATTCAAGCTTTAAGTTCCCAAGCACTTGATCAATTCATGTATTTATCTAGTTATTTAAGTGATAAATAATAAAATAATATAAAAATTTGCATGCATCATTGAGCCATTTCAAGCATTTCGGTTTGGTTGTAATTCAACTATACATATGTTGTCACAAGAGTTACGACTCAATAGTATAAACGTGACAATAATTGTAACATCAATTTCATCATTCTGAAAGTCGTCGATAATATAGATCCATTAGAACTCTATCACTGTTAATTAAGAAGTCAAGAGATATTGACAAGAAATCCTTGTAGTACCGAGGAAGTGAAGGCTAAACGAGGAAACCCTGCGACGTCGCTGACATCTGGGTCCTGAGGGCTGTTACGCTGTTCATGATCTTCTTCTGATGACCAACAAGGGTGATACCGAGAGCCGTGAGCTCCTGCACAGTGACACGTGCAGCCGCTTCAAGATTTGTTACTCCAGCCCGTTCAAAACTCTCTGAATAACGGGACATCTTTATTGATGCTAACCACTCATTCACCGATGTCAATTGCGTCAAATCCACAGCATCTGGAGCTAAAGGATTCGTACCCCTGTCGAATCAAACAAATATTAGTAGCTAAAGTTTCTTTATTTTACGTTAATGTACAAGTACAAGTCATTTATGTACTGTCGGTTTTTTTATCTTACTCTAGTATTATTACTTGCAATGAAATGTGTTAATTAATTAATAGATTATATTATTTTATTTTAAAACGTTAGTCAAGGTTTTTTTAAATTTCAACAATTCTATGAACTAAATCATTTTCTTGCTTTTGTCAATACGAATTTATCAACGCGAATGAAACAAAAACGAAATATATTTGAGTGCATCATCAGTATTAAAGGAATCTAATCAATTATATATTACATTCATATATTTATTAATCAACAAAATAAATTTGTGATATGTACAAATTTAACAAGAATATTCGTTATAAATAAGTCAATAAAATAACGAAATAATATTTTTTGTATATTATTGTATTTGATTATATTGTTTATATAATTATCGAACTTATCAAATTTTACTAAAACTTTTTGGTTAATGAAAAATAAATAATTCTAACGTAAAATAAAAATATTTCAAATTGTAATAAATATGAGATTAAATATTTAACAAATCTTCAAAAAGCAACATATAAATCATACAAATGCGTAAATAAGAACAAGTAATGATAAATTTGTCTATTTTTATAGTATTCTAAGTTTTCGTAATTATATACATTATATGCATAATTGTGTGAATGCGCGCACATATGCGTGTATATACATGATAAAAATTATAAGATATATAAAATTGAAAAGAAGTCTAGAAGGATGCATCTCTATAATTATTTAATAATCATGCGAATGTTAAATGGAAACTATACAAGCTTCGTACGCAGACTAAATTATATATTTTTATATAATAAAAAATGCTAATATAACTATTAGAAAAAGATATTGAAAATGGTGTTACAAACTTACAAATAAAGCAATGAAGAAATGAGAAATTAATATAAGTACAGAAAGAAAGATGAAAAATACGAGAGAAATAATGAACTAATCTCATTTTCTCAATGTGACTCTAGAAAATCTGAAGCATAAGCATTTAAGATAATTTCTAGCTTTAATTATATATGCGACATTTTATTAAGAGTAGTCGCACTATATCCACTATAACATGATAATACTTTCATATATTTTGTATGATAAATTTTTATAAATATTAAAAACATACTATTTATTGTATTTCCATGATATATACCAATAATAATAATTTAATATTACACAATATATTCATTTACGACAAACATGTCATGCGTGTACACATTTATGCAGATACGACATACAAAGTTTTGCGATTGCTTTTACACCTATATTTACAATCTATATACATAATTTTCCATATTTATACAATTATGACTTCATGTACATGTATCTATACACACGCTTATGTATATGTCACAATACACATACAATAAGGCATGTACTCTTGTATAGTGCACAAAAGCAGATTTTTATATGAAGATTAATCTAGATAATATAGAAGGTCGTGCAATATATAATATTATTAAATAAGCATTACAGTTATATAAGTAAAATGAATGCTGCATACTGAAGAGTGTGTTACAATATCTGATACGTTGTTTTGTGGGCGAGATGAGAAGAACCAATTCATGTACATTGTTTTTTATTTGAAATGACTATTGACGTAATTATTGATTCAATAAAAATTTAATAAATAAAAATATGAATTTGCTAATCAATAGTTTGAAATATTTATATCAATTATTCATAAATCATATTATTTGAATATGATGAATTTCCCTTTTAAATTACTACCATACTTTCTTGATTCAAAGACATTTTATTTTTCTTTGAATATCTATTTTTGATTTTTGACTTTTTAAATCGAATACATTGAAAAAATATTCCTCGCTTCTCATCTCACTTTTTAACTTTAAGTTTTATCGTTCTTTTTATCTTTTTCTCAAATATACGTTGATTGTCGAGATGACGACTGGGGTAGGGAGAAAGGCGATATATGTTTCCTGATTCTGATAAACAGCAGCATTCGTTATTTTACTCAAGTGGTTAATCTCATTCGCATGATATTTCATTTCTCTTTATTAAACCTTTGGATTTCATTAGACCATTTACTCAATTGCGGTTACAATGGTTACATTTCTCATTAAATCGCATTCATATTTTTTTCATTTCTCGAAAATCATTAACGCTTCTATATATGCACGTCTATTTCAATATTATCTTTATATAAATATGCTTCATAAACAAACAAATAACTAATTATATAATTAATCAAAATAAAATTTTATTCCTGGATGATAAATAAATTATAAATAAATTAGTATTGTAAAAAAAGTTATATATAAAATTGAGTTTCAGTCAAAGCTATCACCATTCATCTCATAATGTATTAAGATTTATGTGCGGACTTAATTAACACTACTTTGATAAAAATTTCAATTTTTCATTTATCTATACCCGAACAGAGCAGAAAAAAATACATTATTTTTCAGAATCGTAGATAAGAAAGATTTATAAACATTATATTGACAATAGTATTATATAATAATAATAATGATAAATTACATAATGAATTAAATGCTTTTTGATAAATAAATAACATTTGTTCATATCGATGGTTTTGTATATCACGTAAATATAACATTTTTTTGCTAATAATTGCAATATTCTTCGGTATGAAAGATTAAAAGACGCTGATTTTAAAGTGTTTATCTAAACTCTACCTAATCATAAATTGCATAATTAATTAAATGCTTTTTGATAAATAAATAGAATCTTTGTTCATATCGAAGACTTTGTATATCACGAAAAGTATAACATTTTTTGCTAATAATTGCAATATTATTCGGTATAAAAGATCAAAAAGCGCTGATTTTAAAGTGTTTATTTAAACTCTACCTCTATAGATCCTACATACATTTGTATTACTACTCGTTGGTTGCTATCGTCCTCTAATAATGATTAATATAATTAATATTTCTGCTTATATCTAGATTTTTGCTCTACAATAATTGCTACATATTTTATTTTTTATTTTAAAGTACATATTTCGTAAAAAATTATCTATTACTATTCCTTAAAAAATCTTAAAGTTTCGAGTATTCGCAGGTACACACGTAAAGTTTAAAAATACTATCTTATTAAATGAGAGTATTAATTGAAAGTGAAAGATTTGAAATTGTTATAAATAAATATTCAATTTAAATAAGTACGTAAACGATCTTTTTTTTAATTATTAACGTAAAAACATTGATAGCATTTTAATAATGCTCAGTTGAATAGGATCAACAACTTCATTACTAATTACTTAGTTGAAATCTTTAAAATCCATCACTTATGTAAGAGTGAATAATAGGATATGAAAGAGTGTAAGAATAGTATTTATTTGGAAAATTGTATTTATTTTAAGGTTTTCCACGTTCACAAAAATAAGTTCTGCCATTGAATAAGTTTTTTATAATAGTACAATATACGTGCAAATCAACGTATTGTACAATTTGTTTGAAAAATATTAAAGGGGTGGGAAAGGAAGGACAATAAAAAATAATGCAATTGAATAATGAAGCAAAAGAATCCTCGTAATGTTCGAAAGCACAGTTGAACTAGTCTAATCCTAAGAACAATGCTCCTCTTCAAAGGCATATTAGTATGACTGTACATAAACGAAAGTATTTATATGGCTAAGCAGTCGAAAAGACGTTAGTGGAGCGTTAAAGGAGCTATGAGCACCATTTAGATAGGATCATTGAAGTGCTCAGGCTGAATGAAAGATCAGCCAAAGTGGGTAAAGGGTACCCAATTGGGATAGGTGAGCGGCGGTTGATGTGCGAGTGTGTGTGTAGTTGAATGCGTGTGATAATGTAGGGTTCGTCCGGCTCCCGCTGGCATTACTGGAACGGCAAGTGCTGATTGAGCCTGATGGGCCACTACTTCAACAAATGGACTTCCGACCGAGCTGTGACCGGAATTGCCCCCATGTGGTATCATCGCCTGGACACCCGCTTGGGCAACTGTGGCATGCGATGTCGTCACGTAGTACGGATTGTGAGCAGGCGGCCTCAGACTGTTGTTCACCAAGTAGCAGTAGGCAGTAGCGTAGTAGCAGTAGCGGTCGACCAGTACGGTACCAAAGACACCACAAAACCAAAACCACAAAGAATTAGCCCAGAAACAAAATACAAAGGCGAGTTTTATGGCTGAACTAAGGTACTCTATTAGGTATTTATTTAGTTATTTGTTTATTTTAATTTAATAGTAATAATTTAGTATTTCATTAAAATATTAAAAAATTTTATTTTATTTCTATTTTTAGCATTATGTTAAGTGACGCTTTTCGCGCGTTTCGTAATAATGATCCAGAAGATAGATAAGTTTACAGAAAATAAATAATAAAATTTAACTGTTTTTAACTGTTTAATCATTAAATGATTGCACGGAAATAAATAACTCGGAAAATCATTTGTAATTATTACTTTTACTTGTAGATTATTCAATGTTCAATAAAAACTGTGAAGATTATATTGATATTTCATAATTTTACATTAATAATTAAAATTCTAAATGATAATGAAAATATAAAACAAATTAAAAATTCCGAAATTTATTTTAAATATTATAAAGTACTTTAATTTAATTATAATAAAATATGAGGAAAGTGTTTTAGGAAAAAGGAATTGAAGAAATCCAAAAGCACTAAAAGCATTATAAGCTTTAAAAAGCCACCATATATAAATAAATTGTTCATCTTGAAAATAGAAAATAAATTTTAATTTTAAAATTTATAATATTCATAATTTTTTTATATTTATTAATTTTTTTAATATTATTGCTGCACTGATACTGCTGCTGCTGTTTTTGCTGTTACTGCTGCTACTGTTGCTGTTGTTTCACCAATATAAATTATAAACACAAGTCAAAAGCTACATACATCATCAATAACAAATTTTTCTATATATAAATTTAATAGGGGAAATAAACTATAAAACAATTATTAATAAATATAATATTAATAAAAAAAAGTAAATATTTTCGTCCTTTTTACCTGCGAGTAAAAATAATATATTCACATTTATATTAAAAAAATATTTGTCATTGCTTCAATTTGGGTGTGTTCCAGTAATGCCAATCAAATTTATCCCATTATTAAGTAATTAAAATTACTTAGCACACATTCACACATATTTTTCATACATATGCCTTTAATTATTTTACAGAAAGTATTTGTTCGCAATTCAGTGTAACATCGAAGCTAATGTGTCAAAAAAGAAAATTAAGCCAGAGCATAAAGTGTTTTTTGTATATAAAAACAAATCAACTATAAATCTAATAGCTTAATCAAATTTTATTTATGGATTCACGTAACATGCAGCAAAATAAATAGAACACGGTAATTCTTTGACGATTTAATGTATACTCATCGTTGTGTGATACACTTAATTCTCAGAATTGCATAATTGCATGCATAATTTTTAGAAAATTATCTTTTAGAAGTATTGTATAATTCATCTTTCAATAGTTCGATTACAATGAATATTATACATACTTTCATTAAAACTATAATAATAATAATTATTATTTTACCAGATTTATTAATTACCAATACAACATCAAATTTTATAATATATAAAAAATATAAAATAATATAGACAATTGACAGTTGTTTACTTAATCGCTCTTAAACTAAAGTATATCAGATACGTTACGGTAAAATTTTATTACAAAATTCTAATAGTTCAAATTAATTAAGGTGAAGGACAATGCATTAGTTTACCTGTTCTGAGCAACTTTTCTGAGGGTATCTGGACTCCGAATGAGCTTATCGAATGTCTGTGTAAGATTGGCAAAGGTTGGCCGATGAGTTCGTTCCTTTTGCCAACAATCAAGCATAAGCTGATAGATCGCTTCAGGACAGTCCATGGGCGCTGGCAATCTGTAACCTTTCTCTATCGACTTTATCACATCTTGATTTGACCAATTCCAATAAGGCCTCTCGCCGTAAGACATCACTTCCCAGCATACTATACCCATACTCCAGACATCTGAGGCGCTAGTGAATTTACGAAATGCTATCGCCTCTGGAGCAGTCCATCGTACTGGAATTTTTCCTCCCTGTGTAATCAAGTAAGGCAATTGAAATCACCATTAAATTTGATATCAAGCCTTGACTTTAATTATTTTAAATTATATTTTACTTTTTTTATTCGATAGCATTTTATAATGTAGATACACTTACCCTCGTTGTGTATGCTCCTTCCGTAGCACTTTCGATTTCTCGACTTAATCCAAAGTCCGCAATCTTACATACAAGAGCTGCATTGACAAGTACGTTTCTTGCTGCGAGGTCTCGGTGTACGTAATTCATTTCCGCTAGATACTGCATACCGCTCGCAATACCGCGTAGCATACCAACAAGCTGGAGTACCTGGAACTTACCATCATTCGCGCGTAGGAAAGTGTCCAGGCTACCGTTCTCCATAAATTCTGTGATTATCATCACAGGATTGCTTTTCGTAACGACTCCTTGCAGAAATATAACGTTAGGGTGTTCAAACTGACCCATTATAGAGGCCTCTGTTAGAAAGTCGTTACGTGCTTTATCGGCTGAACCCGGTTTCAATGTCTTTATGGCCACATCAATCTCTGATCTACCGTCTGGTGGGAGTTTCAATTTTCCTCTACATACATCTCCAAATTCTCCACCACCTACGATTCGTAAACAATTACAAATTTTCTATTTGCAAATTATTACCAATTTTAATTCAAAGATATATTTTTCACAATTTAAACTAATTCAAGTTAAATCAATTTTCAAAAATTTGAAATAAAAAACACATGTATGTATTATATAACCATGTTTAAAACTTTAAAGTTAAATATTTCAATTCGAAAACTTTCATTCACATTTTTTAATTTTAAAAAAATTTCCTTGATTGATAATTTGATAAGAGAAATTAATATTAATAAAAAATAATGACCTTACAGAGAACAATTGCATACAAACCAATAATAGCCTCGATAGTAATGTATCCGGCGTCAATCTCTCGAGCGAATTCGCGAACCGCCTGGTTCGGATCTTCGTATGTATGGGGATCTACATAACTTCTGGCATTAGCACCACTCGCACCACCTGGACCACTACTCGAAGGGGCTACTCCCACGGCAGGAGTGAAGAGTGGTGTGGTCACTGTAATATTACACCGAGTTCATATCATGTTTACATGTAAGTAAAATATCCGCAAATTACTTCGATTTGTCTTATTAAATTTCTCTCGCTAATTGTGTAAATTCTCTTTCCTTACTAATCTATTTTTTTTCTTTCTGTACGTTTTAAATTTATAATATTTCTCTATATAAAAAAACAATCTTGTTTTTTTTTAAATAAAAATTATCCGTTGTAAAATAGATATTGAAAAATCCATCATTTAGACTAATATTTAATTTATTATATATATATATATATTACAGTAATATAGATTTTAATAAATTTTAATGTAAAGATAAATAATTCTATTGCTATCAATAAATGCAAAATGTAGTTCTTTATAATTTACTTTCTAAAAGAATATATTTTTACGGTCCGGATTTCAATTTTATATTTATTTTTAATTAATACGTGCAAAATTCCTAAATTAATAGTGCACAATCATTTTAAAATAAAGTAAAACTAGTTGATATTCAATAATTATTATATTATTATTAACTCATTAATAAAAAATTGTTCTATTCTAAAATTATTAAATGTTCAGCTTTTAAATTTTAAATTTTAATTAAAATTAATTATTTTATTTTAATTATAAAAATTTAATGTATTATTTCTTTTGTATGTGTTATATCATAAATGTTGTATATAGTAAATAAATAAGCATCAAACATTAATATTATGAATTATATATTATATATAATAAATGTTATAATATTATAAATTATATATGAATTATTTACTATATACAAATGTGCTTAGTAAGTAAAATAAAGTTAAAAATGTTGTAAAAATCTATAACCATCAAGTGTTAAATATTTTGTTTTAATTTTCTAAATTATTTAAATACTGTATAAATTGCAAGAGCTTTATCTCAAACTTTAAAATAACTTTTCATATATAATTTGCTATTGATAATGATCTTAATTAATAGTGAACCAAATAAATGGAATGAACATCTTTGTCAATAACTTTATATATTAAAAAATAAAAATTTAACAAGTATGTGACATTAAAATCCATACACGTTGGTTTTAATGGAGAAATTATAAAAATTCTTCGAAAATAAATATATATAAATACTAAATGCGTTATTTAACATTTTAGCTAAATAACAAATAAAGCACGTTTATTATGCATAGAAAAAAGTGAAAAAAGATTAACAAACAATTAAGCTGGGGATTTTATATCAAATTTACAAGGAATTGGATACATGCTTCTATAGAATTCAAAATATTACTCATTATTTTTACAATTAGGTATTCATTTGAATACACAGATATATAAGCAAATCGTAGAACCATTAAATGTAATTATTTCACAATCTTGTAAAATTATAATTCGATAATTGTTTATAAATAATTATATTCACTATATTTTTCCGGTAAATTTAAAATAATAAATTATCAGAGGCGTGTAAAAATTATACGAAAACTTTTTTCAATTATTAACATGATTTATTATAATTAATAAACTATCCATTTTGCAGTGCATGATATAACAACCAAACGTTAAACTAATTGATAAATAATACTAAATACAATATATGTAATGCAATAAAACTTATTATTGAAGCATATTGCAAGTGAAATCCATAAATATATTAAGTAATAAAACATTGATACAAACCAAAATGTAAAATTAAAAGAATGAAAGCAAAATGTTATTATAAGGTACTAAAAAATTTGTTAAATTTGAAATATAAATGTTAAAAAAAAAAGATGTACTCATGCATACAAAATATAACTAATCATTATAACAAACATGACCTATTCACATATATTTTATTTAATAAATGTACTCAGTATTTTGATTTATCGAGCATATTGTATTATTATAAAACGATATATTCAAACACATTTTTACTTATATAACTGTGTACAGTATAAACATAATACGTGTATGGATACATGCATGCAAATAAATTAACTATTACACATTATAGTTTTATACGTAGGAGTGCTATATTAGCTACGTTTAATAGAGATCCATGGAAAGTCAAAATTAGGTGTGGAAGAAGACTTACTGTAGGTCACAACTAGTCCTGTAGTAGCAGGCGATTGTGTACATTGAATCATTGGATTTTAATTGGATTTTGTTCATGGAGGCAGGTTCGAGAGTTCAGGGAATTCGCACATGAAAAGAAAGAATCGAAAGAATTTAGTTAGATACTGATGCTTAAGCTGCAGGGTAAAATCAGAGATTTTTTATTAAACAAATATAAGAAGCAAATTTGTAAGATGTTATTTTGGTTATCATTGACTAGGAGTCTACAATTCCTTAATTTATTACTCTTTTTCACAATAAAAATTCATTGTAATACGCTTTAAAAAATATGGAGTTTTATTATTAAATTATATAAATTTAAAAAATCCGTATAGACTTTAATACTAAAATTTATATTTAATTTACTAAGTTAAAAGTAATTTTAATGTGAAGATTTGCAAGGCATGTGCTAATGAAACAACTATAAAAGTGAAAACTATATTCTGTTGGGGTTGTGAATATTACATTAATAAAGAAATAATAAATAAAACACGAAGGATGATTTGAATAGCATTTAACGCACCTTCTCCGTTTCGATATTCCAAAGTGTCACAGTCGCTTGGTTGTTTCTTGTTACATTCATCCGAGGCCCTGCTACATCAAAAGAGCATTATCAAAACGGGTATTTTAACAAATAGGCGTTAATTATATTGTTTAAAATAGTGTTAAAAATATTCAATATTTAAACTAGGAGATTATTTTAAAAAATTGTTTAACTATTAATAGAGATATTACCTTTTCAAAAAAAGTACCGTCATAATAATTATTATTACTAATAAAACAACTACTGCAACTATTGCTCCGGCAATGATTCGAACTTGTATGTTGTCATCTTCACCTACATAATCTGTAAATAAAAACGTAGAATATAAATTAATTTTCAATGATTTGAGTAGAGTATATTTGCCTAAAATAAACTCTAATAATTCATTGTCTTACCCAATCCCATTGTATGAGGCGTCTTTTTGAAAACAACAGGTGTATACTCGCCCCAACCACGCGTAGTTTTTGCGCGTACCTGTATTGCATAGTCTGTTGCGGGCTTCAAACCCTTGAGTGTAGATGAAAGATCGGAAGTTTGAATCACAGTTGCATTGGTTGAATCTTCAAATCGAGGATAGCATCTGACTGAGGATTTCAATTAATTTTATATTAAATCAATAACACTTTTACGAATTCGGAACGAAAATAAAACCCTACTTTAAACTGACTTAATTTTATTATTTTAAAATATATTAAAAGAATTTTTTCCAAGCAATACAAAATTATGACATAAATCGAATCTATGTTAATTATAATCAATTGTTAATTTTTAGGGCCGAATTTTATATATTCTATTACAATAATTTTTTAATTATTACGTTTTTTCTTCGAGTTTTTATTAAATGTTACATGTAACTAAAGCACTTACCTTCATATCTTTCAACGAGATCACTGTCGCTACCGACATCATTTATGGGTGCATCCCAACTAATACTTAATTCAGAACTTTTCACGCCGGTAATTCTAACGTTACTCACAAGACTCGGCACACTTGCTTCTGTTGTCACCGTTATATCGACATATTCGGACCGACCGACTAAGGGTGAAACTCCATTTTCCGCAAATACTTGGAAACGATAAGTTGTTACGGCATTTAATCCAGTAATCGTAATTTTAGTATCGTTGAAGATTTCCTGTATTCAAAAAAATTAATTTTATATTATGTATTTTGTTTTTAACAACTCGTAATTTTCTTATTTTAACAATTAAAAAAATTTTTTTTAATATCTAATAATAAAAAAATTATGACATTTATTTACATTTAATTTTTTTTATATATTAAATTAATGTTAGTAGAATACAATTACTAATTAAACTATTTGCTTTGATAAAATCCCAATAATTTAATTATATGTATTACATTAAACAATAAAGGTAAATTATTTTATTTTTTAAAACCTATGATATTGGGTTACTGTGAAATACTATTAATTATATTATTGTACTGCTGTTATAAAGACGTTTGCTAGATATTTTTAGACTAAGATTTATTTTATTTTAGATTATCTTCAGATTTAAGAATAAAAATTTAAAGAAGATAGCATTAATGAATCGGATCAACTTACAGTGTTAGGAATGTACTTGACTCCAGAACTGCAGGCATCACACACTACTCTGTACGTCGTATCTATTCGACCGCCCGATATATGTGGAGCATTCCAAGATAAAATTACAGTTGACTGATCAACAAAATTAACTGTAAGATTTTGTGGTGCCGAAGGTGGTTCTACAGCAAAAATCATAATCAGGATCACTCAAACTTATCAAACTACTTTAATGAGAGCATTTTATAATAAAGAATTTATTTATTAATTTATCATTATAATATTTCCTAGTTTTTACATAAAATAATTTAATGGTGTTAATAAATATAGATGTTTATAAACTTGTAGTATAAAAATAAACTGATGAACTAACAAAAAACAATAAATGGTAATAGTAGAGTAAGAAGCATGTTATACATACGAGTGCATGGTGTCTTCTTGGGATCCTTGCTCGGTCTATAGTACCCAGAATCGCATCTACATTCCGTGAAGGCGTAATCAGGTGCCTTACTGTGCGGAGGACAAAGTTCGCAGGCATGTTCACCGGCCTCGTGCTTGAATTTACCGATGGGACATTCATTGCACTCCTGTTTAAAAACATCAGCTTGATATCCAGGCTTACAGTGACAACCGCCATTGGCAAGGTACCATTTACCATCGCCTTTACATAGGTACGTTGGCTGCTCAATCTTTACAGCATTCATTACGCACGTTCCGAGAGTCTGTTCAATTAGAGCGACTTCGCGACCCGTTGGTGTCGCCGGGAAATGAGCAAAATTTACTGATACCTCAGGACAACTGATGTAGTATACCTTGATGGCTAGTAACGAAATGCAAGCACCCTGGTCCCGAAACGCAAAATACACGCCTTTCTTTGTCACTGGGACTGACTTTACTTCTGTGTTTATTATGACCTCGGTATTGCTATTAAAACGACCTTCGTTTGCTGCTATTCGACCTGGGTTATACACAAAATTTTCTTTTAAATCTTATTGAAAAATAATTAATTTCGAATGAACAATATTTAACAATAATAAATGTAATAAATGTGCAATGCAACTTCTAGTAGATATATGAAACCAATTGAATAGAAACATGAATTAAAAATTCTATTAATAACATGATTTTTAAAATTTCTTATAACGCTTCTAAACGATATAAACTGAAAATGAATAAAATATTAACTGTTACGATTCATTTAACACAAAAAAAGTTAATGGCATAATTAAGGGATTTATAATAATCGTAAGCTAAATTTTGATGGGTTATATTTTGTAATATAACATTTATAAATATATATACATTATAAATTATAAAATTAAAATTTCGTAATAATTTACATAGAAACTCTCAAAACTTGTTGATTAGCTTTTATATTTCCAGTTTTTATTTTTTTATATTTGGGTATATATGTATTTTCCATTATTAAATCCTTATTTGTTTTACTAGAATATGTTTTTGAATTTATAACGTACGTTCAAATGTTTATATTAAATTAAATTTTATTATTTATTTTTATTTTTAAATTTAAATTTTATTATTTATTTTTACTTTTAAATTTTATTATTTATTTTTACTTTTAAATTTTTATTTGTATTGTTATATGGTAAATTATTTTAACTAATAAAAATATTTTTACTTTTCGTCGATAAAAATGAAATAAAATTATAAAAATTGTACTAATAATCCTTTTTTTTTTTTTAATATAAAAAAATAAAATCTTAAATATACATAATTTATATTATACCTAATAATGATAATTGATTATAAAACTTTTTATTAACGGATATATTAATATTTGAAAAATTCTATAGCAATACTTTTGCATAAAGTAAAAAATGTGAAGTATAATAAAATTAAGAACACTAGCAAAGAAGGATTCGAAAAAAATAACCTATAAGTTTATAGCTGTCTGGTTCCCAAGGTGGTGGTTCCTTAGTTGCCGCATCGAATTCGTAGTAAAGCAGACTGAACGTCTCTTTGCAACTAAGTGCATTTCCAGGAAATAGCGAACAATCTCTCACTGTAAATTTGATTTCTATGTACATTCGATTGGCTGGACCCCGTTCGATAAATGGTGTCCATAGCCAATTATTAACATTATTGTATGCCACATCACAAACAACATAACTCCTCCAATTGATGCCTTTGTCAAAATTTGTAAATGATTCTTCAACCCACTGAAATAGTAAATAAAAATAAATTACACATGATATATAATAGTTATTCGAGATTCCCAGAATATCGAATAGGTTTAGTAGCAATGCTTTAATTCCTCGAATTTTTCGCTTCAACTTTGCCTTCGTTGCCAAGCCAGAAAGCCAATGATAAACAAAAGAATAATGAGCTGGTAATACGCACGTCAATAAGAGGCTAATAACATTAGTACGACGTTCTTTCTTCGCAACAAATTTCAGACTACGTAAAATTCCATTTTCCACTTAGCTACTTTTACTCAAAACGTAAATACAATTACAGAACCCCTGAAAGGACAGTATGATCCGAAGAAATTAGTAAGAACAGGAATGTATGAAATAGATACAAGTTTACAAAATAACCGTCATTATTATGAGGGAAACTAGTTCTTATTATCACAGCATTCATAAGAATAATTCTTGTATAAAGTAAAATTACGTGTTCGAGATTCGTTGGCCTCTTTACCCTCAGGACTATCTCTTTATTTGTAAATTATTTTTAAAAACATTCAATATGACTTCCAGATGTGTTCTAAGAGCCTACGAATATAATCAGAAAGTACATCGAATATTATTTCTCTCTTGTTTATGACCGTTTACGATCATGTCTACTCGGACTGCGCCTTGAAAAGATTTCGGTATAGTAAATTTGACCATTAAGTGTCTTGCAATACGAGCCTAGTAAAAATAACGGACAAAACCTTCTAGGTATAAAAGCATGATTGCTATACTTCATGATAAGCTCTTAACGAACCGACAAGAATTGGAATTTATGAAAAACCCAGCAGATATTATGACGTCGCGGCACGCGGCCCGAAGACTGCCACCACTTCACCTCTGGCACTTCGCCCTTCTCCTGTAAAATGGCATTGACATTTTTGGCTAGAGCTCCAATTACAACACCAAATTAGCTTCAAACAATAAGCAAATTCTTTCCACTCTTACCAAACATCTAAAGAGACTACCCGTACTCAAGGAACGGAGTGACACATTAAAAATAGACAGCAGGCGCGCTGCGCTTCAGAATTCTCACAAAGATCGGACTATCAAAGATCAATCTCACATTTAGTCTTGCAACGAAGAGATTCTACAACTTCAGTGCTCGGCATTATAAAGTTGAAGCTTCAGTCGCCGTTGGTACTAAATCGCTACACGTTACATACTGAACCCTTGAGACCGCGAAGTTCAATCACGCGAGAATACCGCAAAGGAGTCCATAGGCTGCAGCTCCCCCTTTCCCTGGGTCAATTGGTACGCCGCATTCGTGACGAATGTGGACCAGCAAACCTGAGAAAGTAAACTGTAAACCTCCGTTACTTCGGCGAGAAAAAATAAAGGCTAATAAAATCATTATTGATTTTCTGCTACATAATTGTACAAAAATATTAAACGCAGAAACAGATTAAGAATAAAAAGCAAGACATATTTACATACGACTAAACAGAATTGTATAACTTTACTAAATTTTCAATTTAATTTCAATAAACACCAATTCACAGCATTACATTTGACCCCCGCGCCTTCGTATTTTTTTTCTACTCTGCCATCCCTCCTCTACCGTTATCGGCCTCTCCCCCCCACCACCTTGGGGAGAACTCAGCATCGAGAAAGTTGCCCGAACAATCGTTAACGTATATTTATTAAAAAAAATTTATCTTAATATTTAATATTGTTCTAATGTAATACGAACAATTTTGTTTTTGTTTGATTGCAACTGTGGTTCTCTTATTTTTTGTCAAGAAAGAGCTGAAATATTCAATACTAACATTTTACAACAGTCCTATTTTTGCTAATAAATTTTTTGAGTAAATTTTTTTATCGGTTATTTCTGTTAACATTAACAAGTGAAATAGAGATATTAATAAGATTATGCTACATTTTAGCTGTAAAATATTTAATAATATTGTACTTTTAAGATTCTAGTTTTTTAATGGATATATTGAATTATTTCTATATATTGAATTATTTTTAACAATTTTTGTATTTTTTTACTTTCTATGTATAATGATTTTAGATCATCTAAGAATTAATTTTTATTATAATAATATACTTTTTCTAAATAATTTCATCTGTCTTTTAAATATATTAAGAATTCTGTCATCGGGATAATTTTAATAATTCATACTAGACCTTTCATAATCATAATACAAAAGTTACTTTTTAACTTTATTTTTCATGTCTGTTCAAATATGTACTTAAGTATAGTATAGTATAATCAATATATATCTATATATCTGTATATATAAGTAAATATCTGTACTACGCTTAGTAAATTCTTTTGGAGATATTAATTGTGTTTATGATTGCCTAATATGTCCCAAGAACCTACGAATATAATCAGAAAATACATCTAGTATTTACTTCTTTCGTTAATGACCTTTTTTAACGACTATGATTAATCGGTCTGCATTTCGAAATTTCGATAATGATTAATATGACTATCACGTGTCTTACAATACCAGCCTACTAAAAGTAACGGACAAGATGATCGCGCAAGCCGCGTTCCAACGTCCCACAGCACAATGACAGCTGAAAATTATTTTTCATACAATCACCAAAACTTCAAACTCTCAAAAGAAATCCAAGATGACTACCCCTACTCAAGGGGGGAGGTAAAAACATTAAAAGTAAACAGTAGCGCGTTGTGCGTCAGAATCTAGAGTTCTCTTTAAAATAGTCTCCAAATTGAATACACAGTAGTCTTACAATTAAAGAAAGAGATTCTAAAAAATCAATCTTCGGCATAATTACATTGAAGCTTCTACCTGATGTTAGTACTAAGTTGCTGCAAGTTACATAACGAAACTGTGGATTCGCAGTGTTCAATTTACGATAGAGCGCCGCATTTATCCTCAGCTTGAAACCACTTCTCTTCAACTGAACCACAGTCACGCGGTATTCAATTTAAGACTAAACGCTGAATCCATTATCAACCCACATTAAGCACACCGAGAAAGGTAAAAGGGGCAGAACGACATACGGCAAGTAGCGGCTAATACATATAAACTATTGGACAACGGCTGCCATTACGTTTATTGTATAATTGAACGTTGCCTGTGGTGTTACATATAATCAGTAAATAATTAATTTACAGTAAGACTAACAGGTCGAAATACCAACATATGTCTAAGGGGTCATAGATCTAGATGTTTTAGTAAAAAGCTGTGTAGTATTTATCAACAAAGAAATCACACATTATTACACACAAGTGAACAACTAAGTAAAATAGGGAGTAGCAATACTGCAACAAGCTAGGCCAAGGGTGCAATTGTCAAACAGGGACTTACGTTACTAATTCTGTTTTAGCTACTGCAAGGACAGAGGCGAGGAGCAATCAGAACATATTAAACGTACGCATGCTTATTGACACTGGGTCTGAACTCTTGTTCATTTCAAGAAATTTAGTACAAAAAATGGGGCTGTATCACACCAATTCCACGCTTTCTATCTATGGGATAGGTGGAGCTCAATCCACAGGAACTCACGACTATGTAATCATTACACTGCGCTCATTGAATTTAAATGAAGAAATTACTATCAATACTCATATGCTTAAAACATTATCAACGCTATTGCCCACTGTCGAAACACCACCTCAGGACTGGCCACACTTGCAAGATCTGTTATTGGCTGACCCTGAATTTCTAGTGCAGTCTCCAGTGGACATTATCCTAGGAGCAGTCGTATTGTTGGACGCCATCAAACCAAACATGATTAAATATCATCGTCGATGCCTATGGCAATCGACTCCATTTTTGGCTGACTTGTCATACGACCAGTGGCAACAAGGGGCTCAGGGTCTTCTGCAGCACATCATTCATCCGTGCTCGCTGGCGACGAGGCACAAGAGGAAATGGTAAAGCGTTACTGGCAGCAAGAGAAATTACAGAAGCCAGCAAGATCACTTTACTCTGCAGAGGATCAACAGTGTGAAGAACACTATGTCCACACGCATTATCAAGAACCATCTGGGAGATATGTCGTCAGAATCCCGTTCAAGGCGCCACTCGACAAGCTGGGAACGTCCTACAACACCGCGCAATGGTGCTCAAAGAGCATTATGAAGAGACTGAGGAAAGATGGTAATTATCTAAGATTATATAATGAATTTATGATTGAGTATGAGCAGTTAGGTCACACGAGAAAAGCAAAATGGATATCCCAAAATCAGCATGAATATTATTTGCCGCATCAC